>JAPYXV010003242.1:0-12438 GCA_028533065.1 Trachops cirrhosus
AAAATAAAAAGCTTCTGCATGGCTAAAGAAAACAGTATTAAAATCATAGAGAACCAACTGTATGGGAAAACATATTTGCCAATGATACCTCAGACAAGGGTTTAATCTTTTATTGGCCTTTAAATTGCACAGGAATACAGGTAAAGATCATTAATCATTGTCAGGCAGTAAAGATCAAACAATAGATAGCATATAAAGAACTACCAGGCCTTACTCTGAGTCAGGGTCTGTTAGCTAAAGGGCTACAAAACATTGGGAAACAAACTCATTTCCTGCTCAGACCTTTATCATTTAACTGAGAGCATTCTTAGCGAAACAGGTTTCACAGGATTTTTTGAATTCTTTCTCAGGCCTGATCACCTGGGGAACCCCGCCCTTTCCAGCACAGGGCTGCACTGCCCTCTGTCATTGCTTCAGGCAGAGGAGGCAAGATAGCCAAGAAATTTGGAGACTTCTCCCAGGCAGAATGAGGACTCAGGCTTTGTCAAAGCCAAGGGGCGAGGGTCCATCACCCCCTTTCTCCATAGCTGCCCAAGTCCTTCCCTGGGGCCTCCACGTGATCATGCCTGTCTTAGGTTGTTCTCCCCTTGGGGAATCTTACCCATCATTGACTAACTGATCAAGCACTGGGGGCCAGTTATGGAAAAAGGAGCAGAAGCGGTGCTCCTGCCAGGGAGATAAGCTTTGTCTCCTTAGTGGCTTATGGTCCAAAAGTCGCTCACTCAGCCTTAGTCATGGTGGAGTTACAGCTCCTGAAACCAGGCAGGGCGGTTCCCCACAATGATCCCATTTGCATGTAATTTGAAAAGGTGTGTAAGTATTAACTCCTTTGTTATGTTATTGTTAAAAATGTAATCACCCTCAACCTTTTTGTTCATTTCTGACAGTAATATGAGATTACAAATTCTAATTACAGACTAATATTGTGCAGAATAAATGAAATGTATTGAAATCCTCTGTTGAGTTCAAAGACAATGTTCAAGTTTAGGAGTGTATGTCTGTATGTACTTGTACACACTTTTCTCTGAAGAAAGCACATTCACACACATATATGTGCATGCACACAGAATCACTTAATTCCCATTTGTTATGCTGATGATATCTTGAGAGAAAGTCGGAGGGAATAGAAATAAAAAGAATGAATGTTTGAATGAACACAAAATAAAAGAATGTAGAGATGTTGATACCAAGATTTAAAGTAGGACTATAATTTTAATATGAACTTACTTTTTCAGTATTAGATGCTCACAGGCTTCAAGGGCAGAACATTTATATTTATGCAATGGGGAATCTGTGCCACCTAGTGGGGCAGAATATCTCCAATGGACTCTAATTTTCTTTTTTTCTAAATTAAATTATTTTAAATTGTTATTATATTGCAGTTGCCCCAATTTCCCCCCCTTTGCCCTCCTCTACCCCTCCCACCTCCCTCCCACAGTCAATCCCCACACTGTCGTCCATGTCTGTGGGTCATTCATATGTGTTCTGTGTCTAGTCTCTTCTTTGTTCTCTTTTGTTTTATTTTGTTTTTCAATTACAATAGACATTCAATATTTAAAAATTTTTTATTTAGCTTATTGGTTGACATGGATTAGTAAAATTGTATGGGTTTCAAGTGTACGATTCTATGATACATCATCTGAATATTGCACGGCGTGACCACCACCCAAATCGAGTTAGTTTCAACAGTACAGCATAGCGGTTAGACAATCATATATTTTACAAAGTGATTAACCTGATATTTCTAGTACCCACCAGGCACTATAACATACAGAAAACAATTTTTTCATTTAAAAAATAACTTAAAAATTTTTTGAATTACAGTTGACGTTCATCATTATAGGGGTTAGACATTTATGTAACTTACAGAGAGATCCCCCAGTAAGTCTAGTTCCCACCTGACACCACACAAAGTTACATTAATATTATTGGCTATATGGCCTATGGTGTACTTTACATCCCCATGACTATTTTGTAAATGCCAGTGTGTACTTCTTAATCCCTTCACCTTTTTCACCCAGCCCCCAGCACCCTCCCACTTGACAACCATAAGTTTCTGCAAACAATAATTTATCGGATAAATACCTGTATTAAAATTTTATTCTTGCTCTAAGAAATTGCCACACTGCTGGCATAACACAAAAAGATATCTATCTTATGATTCTAGAAGGTCAGAGGTCTGAAATGGGTCTCTTTGGGCTAAAATTCAGATGTCCGCAGGACTGGGAGGAGCCTTCTGGAGGCTCCAGGAAAGAATGCATTGCCTTTCTACTTCCCTTTCCAGGGGCCACCTGCAATCCTTGGCCCATGGCCCTTCCTCCACGTGCGAAACCAGACACAGAGCATCTCCAATGTTTCTCAGACTCCACTTCTTCCTCTCTCTTCCACATTTACAGGACCATGAGGAAGGCATTGGTCCCACCTGGATGATCCAGGGGTATCTTCTTATATCAAGATCAACCATTAACAACCTTATTCCATCTGTTAGCTTAATTCCCTTTGCTCTGTAAAATAACATTTAAAAGTTCTCGTGATTAGAATGTGTACATCTTTTGAGGCCCTTATTTTGCCAGCTACAAAGCCTTTTTCAGATACAAATGATCTGATGTTACTCTGGAGGCCAATAGAAAAGAACCAAACACAGAATTTATGCCCCCTATAAAGTGAGTAAAAAACTTGTCTTAAAATTACACACATGAAAGATATCTGGTGGAAAAGACCTAATATGACCTACCCCTGACTCTAACAGAGGACTAGTTTCTTGCTACTCAAACTGTGACCCACAGACCAGGACCTGTAGCATCAGCACCATCTAGGAGCTTGTCGGAAATGCAGAGTTTCTTGGGCCCTCCAGGCCCTGCTGAATCAAATTGCATTTGAACTACAGTTCTTGATA
The DNA here is from genome assembly GCA_028533065.1 of Trachops cirrhosus. Classification (NCBI taxonomy): domain Eukaryota; kingdom Metazoa; phylum Chordata; class Mammalia; order Chiroptera; family Phyllostomidae; genus Trachops; species Trachops cirrhosus. The sequence goes on from JAPYXV010003242.1 coordinate 2,897, forward strand.
ATTTGTGGAAACAGTGACATTGGAGAAGGGCTGGTAGTGTTTACATTTTCCCGTCTTCCACCATCAGCATCAGGGGTGGTCTGATTATTTGCACCGAATGCTGTCTGGTACAGTACAGTGTTCAGCAGCATCCCTCCAGACATCGCCAAATGTAGCCAGGGGCAAAATCATGTCTGTTGACAACCACTGGCCCAGAGTTCAAGAACTGGGAGACAGATCTCATTCCCATCCCATACTCAATGCATAACTTCGAGCAGAACTTCCAATCACTCTGAGCCCAAATCCTGAGATGGAGAGTGGAGTACATAATAAGACTACCTCATAGAATAGACTGCATAAAAACAAAATGAGATAATCCCTATAATCTGCTAAGCTAGGTTATGGTGCATAAAAGAATCTACAACATCTATTATAATTATAAACACTTCACAACGAGGGACCCAATAATAGCTCTCACTTGTGATAACTGCATGAAATTCTTAATAGTTTGGCAACAGTGTCAGGAAGTCAAACAATGTGGTGTCTGAGATTTTATATGAAAGAAACAGTTATGTCTCTTCTAAAGAGGGGAGTAACAACTTTCTGGAGGTAACAGGGGCTCTGTGCCCACCACTGCTCAATGCTTGGAAGATCCACGGGCCCAATCCAGGCACGTTCTTCAGTCTCAGACTCTGAGAAACTTTCACTGATGTTTGAGGTAAGCTGCTGGGAGTTTAGACCTCTTGAAGCAGAAGAGTTCAAGGAGAACGAGTGATAGAAACTAAATTTACCTGGCTTATACCCGAGTCTCCTTGGAACAGAGAGTTAGCAACAACATTTTCCTTTCTGGCCAGTCCTGTCTGTGTCCCACGGGGAAATCACTTCTGCAGATGTGGGAGTAACAACAAAACTACCTAATGGGACGATAAAGTGAGCTGTCCATATTGCCTCTGCTGCTGTATGCTCAGTCTGTGCAACTTTTTAAAAAAAATTGTAGTGATTTTATTTTTTAAAATATTTTTTTTCTCTCTTCCTAGAGAGAGGGGAAAGAAGGGACAGAGGGAGAGAAACATCAACGTGTGGTTGTCTGTTGTGCACTCCCCACTGGGGACCTGGCCAGCAACCCGGGCATGTGTCCCGACTGGGAATTGAGCCGGCAACCCTTCGGTTCTCATGCCAGTGCTCAATGCACTGAGCTACACCAGCCAGGGCTCGCTCTGTGCAACGTTGGGCTCTGCAGGGCATGACGTTTCCTTCAGACACCGAGTCTGGCTGGCTCACCGTTGTTTCCCTCTCGCCAGCTGTCTGGTGTGGACACAGCTTTAGTCACCGCAGTCAACCATCCAGGCGGAAGTTGGACTTGAGGACGCAGACCTTCCTCTCAGCATTTTCGTCCAGGTGAGTATGAGGACCCAGCAGACACGACAGGCAACAATCAGAGAGACTGGAAGCCTAGAATGTTTATCTGAGGCCACCTGAGAGCTATTTCGGTCTAGCCCAGAGCCCAGAGATCACGGGGGTCGTTTGCTGGCTTGATTCAAAGATCAGCGTATTTATTTATGAGGCTAACAAGCGAAGTAGACATTGACCTCAGTGACGCAAGAGTCAGTGTTGCAGATTGAGTAATACTGGAGGTGCAAGTAGAAGCAGAAATGAGAGGCACTGGTGCTTCCGATAGAAGTAGAGCATTAGCCAAAGTATTAATTAACTGGCGGAGAGACCTAGGGTGCTGATGCGGAGTGATATAAAGGGACGTGAGAGCGTTTCTTTTTATTTTTAAAACGTGGCATATTTGTTTCCATAACACTGAGAAAGATTCAGAGCAAGAAACGCTTTAAATTACACCCTTGCCACGGTATTTCATGAAGCAAACATTTCACAGTATCTCCTCTCACTCTGGGCCTCGCATTAAGAAGTGGGTTTACTCTGTGAAAAGAAGAACGCTAATGAGCTTTACTTTGCAATGGTTTTGTTACTTGTGAGAATATATGTGCATTTGTTATTTATTTCCTTTTTTGATCACAAATTGTCTGAGAGACCTTTGCTTCTGTGTGGTGAGTTTGGAGTGTTCTTTTCCTGTCTCTGATCACATTCGTGCAAAAAAACAATTGAAGGTTTTCTTTCTTTCTCACAGAATGACGGTTGGTCATTTAGTTCTTTTAAATATGTATAGATATATGGTGGAAATGTATGAGACCTTATAAATTCTGTGTGGTCAATTCCATCAGGATTTATTAGGATTCTTTTGTCAAGATGACAAACATAATTGCTGGTACGGACATGGAGAAAGGGGACACTTGTGCACTGTGGGTAGAAGTGTAATTGAAATAGAGCTACTATGTGATCCAGAATCTCACTTCCATGTATAAATTCTAAAGAAATGAAATCACTGTCACAAACATATATCTGTGCCCCTCAGTGTTCATTGCCGCATTATTCGCAATAGCCAAGACATGGAACAACCAAAGCTGGCACCAGTGGCTGAATAAAGAAAATATGGCCTTGGCTGGTGTGGTCAGTGGATTGAGCACCTGCCTGCGCACCTAGAGGTTACTGGTTCGATTCCCAGTCAGGGACATGCCTGGGTTGTGGGCCAGGGCCTCAGTTGGGGGCGTGAAAGAGGATGTATCTCTCTCATGTCGATGCTTCTCTGCCTGTCTTTCTTCCTCTTTTCTCCTCTCTCTAAAAGTAAATAAATAAAACCTTTTAAAACAGAGAATAATACATATAATACATACAATAAAATATTATTCAGCAATTAAAAAATGAGGGAATCGTGTCATTTGCAACCACAGGGATGGACTTTTAGGGCATTATAATAAATGAAATAAGACAGAGAAAGACAAAACTTGGTGGGACCTGTCTTACAAGTGGTATGAATAAGGCCAAATTTATAGAAACAAAGAGTAAACATGTGATTGCCTGGAACACGGGGGTAAGGAAGATGTGGAAATATTAGTCAAAGGATAAAGACTGGTATATGGTGTCTAAGATCGTGGGAATCTAATAAAGACCAAGGTGACTCTAGTTAGTAACACCGTATTACACACCTGAAAATTGCTAAGAAAGTACATCATAAATGTTTTAACCACAAAAAGGGTAATTGTATCGTGTGCTGGATGTGTTAACTAATCACACTGTGGTAAAAAAGTGTCACGATATATGCGTAATGCATCATCATGGTGTGCAATTAAAGGTACACAAAGTTATATATCAATTATTTGTCAGTAAAGCAGGAAAATTTTTATTTAACATCTCAAAGCAATGGGTGGGGCTGTGCAGTCCACATAAGAGAAGGATGGAGTGAATCACTCGTGAAATATGAATTAATTCTACCTGGGCAAACAACACAGAAGGCTTTCACACTGTTTTTTGGAGGACAAACACGATTTTTACGCTATAGCCTTGCAGCAAGGAAGATACAAAGAGCTGGTGGAATAATTTAATCCCTCAAGAAACATCAGCTTGGCAGAAATTCCCAGGGGTGAAACATAGAATTTAGTAAAACAGCATGAAGAGTCTACAAAGTCTGACTGTGGCCATTTGGAGCCAGTGTGAGAGGGTCAGAGATTGTATCACTGAGTTCAGCAGAGCAGAGATCCGTGGCCGCTCAAGCACTCTGCTGCCTGTGAGGGGCCCTGTGAGCAGGTCCACCTTGGAGACCACAGCTCTCTCTCTTCCAGGGGCAGGGCCGTGCTGGACTCACTTCCTGTCCCTACAGATCCTCTGTGTCCCACTGAGCTCAGTAAATGCAGAACTGGGACATAGGCACATTGCTGCTATAAATTGAGCATCTGCTCTGTGGCAGTGATTTCCCATCGGCTCTAAAATATAACTAACTTCTCAGGCCATCTCCATAACATAGCTGGAAGTTCTCTATTTGTATAGATAAGGAACCAAATGCCTGAAAGTGTCATTTCCTGTCATGAGAGAAATGCTCAAGAAGCATGTGTGAGCTTGAAGCCAAGCTACTGAGTCCAACATTTGACGGCCTAAGGCCAGACATGAGGTGTGTGTGCGTGTGAGAAGGTTCTTGTTGAAGGAGGTGAAAAACTACTTACCCTGGAGTCTAACACTGGACATCAGCCTTGGTACTCAGAGTGGTCCCAGACTGGGACCTGCAGCATCAGTATTAACTAGCAGCTGGTTACAAGTGCAGAATCTCTGGGTCACCATAGACCTGCCCATCAGAATCTACACCTGAACAAGATCCCAAATTCATATACCCATTGGTGCTGGAGAGGTTCTTGTTCTGAATAGTATTTCTCATCCCTGCACTGTTGACATGTCTGCTGGATACCTCTTTGTGGTGGGGCAGTCCCTGCATTGTAAGTCAGTGAGAGGCAGCCCTGACCTCAATCCACTAGGTGCTACTGGTAGCCACATAGTCCTCCAGACTTTGTTAGGTGTTCCCTAGAGGCAAAATCACCCCTGGGTGCCAACCATGTGACTGGAGCATGAGAACTGGAAACATCTTTTTTTTCTTAAAGATTTTATGTATTTATTTTTATGGAGAAGGGAAGGGAAGGAGAAAGAGAGGGAGACAAACACCAGTGTGTGGCTGCCTCTCATGTGCCCCACACCGGGACCTGGCCCACAACCCAGGCATGTGCCCCAGCTTGGAATCAAACCAGGAACCCCTTGGTTTACAGGCCCATGCTCCATCCACTGAGCCACAACCAGCCAGTCCTTGAACTGGAAACATCTTGGTGGGGTTCCCATCAAAGTTCACCCCTTACTCAGTTTGTATTGAGCAGGTTGCTGCACCCTCTAACTCCCATTTCTGCAAATGTAGAATGAGGTTCACAGTGGTATCATCTCAGAGAAAGGACTCTAGTAGGACTGAAATAAGGCAATCCATATAGGAATCTAAGTTCAGAACATACTGCACAAAAACATCAAAGTATATCTTATAATTATGAAAGGTTTTTTATTTTTGCAAATTTGCATGTATTAATATATTTAAATCAAACTTGCATATACAAATATAGTGTGATGGACATAGAGTTGCCATGGAAATTTAGTCTGAGCTTTTTCTTTCCTCAGGGACTCAGTGGTCCAGACTTAAATCAGATTAATAGAAATACCAGAAAGATGGTTTAGAAAAGGAAGCAACCTAAGAAGTGTAATAAAGTACTTGAATAATCATAATTAAATCCATAAACATAGATTGAAATAAATCCTGCATTTCTGAAAAACTGTATTGAATACTTGATTGCTTTCATTCTCAATTACCTTTAAATTTGGTGCCCTGAGGCTGTTCGTACAACCTCTGCAGGGTGACTGAGTTTATTGATCGATTCGTTCTGCATTGTTTGAGCATTTGTTGAGCACCTGTAATTGAAGTAACCATCCCCTGTCACCCTCTCTGGGGAAAGAAGAGATGCTTCTACTTCCCCCAAAAGTTTTTGTTTTGTTTTTTAGGAGAGGCAGTGAAATGTAGCAGTTTATAGTGATTTTTGTCGTTGTTTTGATTTCCTGGCCCAGAATGCGCTCTTTCTTGGTCAATGGGCCGCGGGTTCTTGAAAATATGTATTCTTCTATTGAGGTTTGGAGAGTGTTTTAGAAATATTAGTTAGATCAAGGTAGTGGATAGTGTTATTCAGATGCTCTATATTTTTACTGATCTTTTTGTTGTTGTCTGGTTCTACAAATACTTTCTTAAAATATATTTTGTTGATTATGCTATTACAGTTGTCCCACTCTTTCTCCCTTCTATTCCCCTCTGCCACGTACCCCTTCCCACCAGCATCTCCCCCACCTTACTTAGTTCATGTCCATAAATTATTTGGCTTTTTATTTCCCACACTATTCTTAACCTCCCCCTGTCTATTTTGTACCTACCATTTATGCTTCTTATTCCCTGTACCTTTTTGCAAATATTTTTACATGAAGCACTAAATGCCAGCTTAGTTTGTGTTACAAGCATGAACCTGCCAACTGACTTGTCAAAAGCATCATGTGGCCAAGTATCAGAGTACTGTGGTTTTATAGCAAAGAAACACACCAGTCCTACTTGTTCAAGAGAGGAACAGCAATTTCTAGAGATAGGAGGAGCTGTTGCTCACCACCTGTCAGTACTCTAGGAGTCCATGAGACCCAGTCAGGACAGGGTCCTGAGTCTTAGATTTGGAGAAAACAATGACACAAGATTGGGATGAGGTGCAAGGAGGTAAGACCTCTGGAAGGCAGGTGAGTTCATGGAAAAGCAATAATGAAGCTGGATTCACCTGACTTCTAATATGGTCTACAGGGACACAGAATCAGCAAGAAAATTTCCCTTCTGTCCACATCAGTGTCCTAAGGGACATGATGTACTCAGAAGTGGGAGTAACAATGAAGAGAGTATCTAATGAGCAGATATAGGCAGCTGAAAATATTGCCTCTGCGGCATGTACAACCTTGAACTGGCCAGAACAGGGCTGTTGCTTTTGGAGACCCAAGTCTGGTTGGGGACCATTGCTTCACTCCTTCCTGCTCTCTTGTCTGGTGACAGCGCTTCAGTCTCCATCATCAGCCATCCACGGACCAGTTCAGACTTGCACACGGAGACCTTCTCAGAGCCTCATCCAGGTGAGCCCGAGAGCTTCGGAGGTACTGAAGCAGGGGTACATGAGAAAATATACTCCAAAATGTGACCCTTAAAATTGAGATGTAGGATGTTAACCAACACATGAAAATAAGAAGGGGCAGTCATTTATGTCCACAGTAGTACATGGAAACAAATTAATAAAGTGCAAGGAAAAACTGTGAACAGGAGATTCCCTGTGACTTGAAGTTTCAGTAGCAGCAGAAACGTCACCTCCTTTCCCTCATTCTCTGATCATCTCTCATTGCTCTCCTCTTGCTCATTCGCCTCACCATGTGACTCATTTTTAGTCTTGAATGTCTGGAACAAGTGTCACCTATGGGTCTTTGCACTGGCTCTTTCCCTGCAGGGCATATTCTTTGCAAATAAACTAGCGTCTTCTGCTTTCTCTCCCTTGAGGTCCCTGTTCTAATGAAATCTGGTTCTTAGGTCTCCCTGAACTCTCCATAAAGAAACCCCAAATCCACTCTCTTTTGTGCATGCTTTTCCCCACATAGCGTTGGAATTGTAGCACCTCCAATTTGTTAGCTGTGGCCATTTGTGTAAATTTTTTTGTCCTAGTAGTGACCACCACCCCATGGTCCAAGGCAATGATACCCCAACTTCAGAATTTCTTCTCCTGGGACTATCAGAAGCACCAGAACTGCAGCCTGTCCTATTTGGCCTGTTCCTCTGCATGTACCTGATCACTGTGTTGGGAAACCTGCTCATCATCCTGGCCGTCAGCTCAGACTCCCACCTCCACACGCCCATGTACTTCTTCCTCTCCAACCTGTCCTTGGTGGATATTGGTTTTACCTCCACCACCATCCCAAAGATGCTGCTGAACATCCAGACACAGAGCAAAGCCATCACCTATACAGGCTGCATCACACAGATGTATTTTTTAACACTCTTTGGAGGATGGGACAATTTTCTTCTAACTGTGATGGCCTATGACCGGTTTGTTGCCATCTGTCACCCCCTGCACTACATGGTCATTATGAGTCCCCAGTTTTGTGGACTGCTGTTTTTGCTGTCGTGGATCATAAGTTCCCTGAATTCCCTGTTACATAGTTTAATGTTGTTGAGACTATCCTTCAGGGAAGACTTGGAAATTCCCCACTTTGTCTGTGAAATTAAGCAGATAATAAAACTTGCCTGTTCTGACACCTTTCTTAATGACATGCTGATGTATTTGACCACTGGGCTGCTGGCTGGTTGTCCCCTGGCTGGGATCCTTTACTCTTACTCTAAGATAGTGTCCTCCATACGAGCAATCCCATCAGCTCAGGGGAAGTATAAAGCATTTTCCACTTGTGCATCTCATCTCTCAGTTCTCTCCTTATTTTATTGTACAGTCCTAGGTGTGTACCTCAGCTCTGCCAGTACCCACAGCTCACCATCAAGTTCAACAGCCTCAGTGATGTACACTGTGGTCACACCCATGCTGAACCCCTTCATCTACAGTCTCAGGAACAGAGACATAAAGGGGGCTCTGAAAAGAGTTTTGGGGATGGCATGTACAAAGGGGACAATTGTCCTGGGGCTGAAAATGTGACCTTGTGTGGGTGGTTCAACAACTCAAACCAAAAACTGTGAGTGTTTGACCCTGTCGGATGGACTGGCTCCTTCTCTTTATTTCTTGGCGGGTCCATTTTCTTGTATTCATGTTTTGTATATGTTTAAGTAACTCACTTTAATGTATGGACATTATGGACAATGTATGTAATGAGCTACAATGTATGGACAGTTTTCTCTTTGACCATTTTTAAATTTTTTTTCATTTTAATTGTTGTTCAAGTACAGTTTTCTGCCTTTTCCCCCCACCCCAGCCCAACCCCTCAGCCCTCCCCATCTCCCTCCTGTTTCCACCCTGCCCTGTTATTGTCCATGTGTCCTTTATACTTGTGCCTGCAAATCCTTCACCCTTTTTCCTTGTAATTCCCTCCCTTCTCCCCTCTGGTCACTGTCAGCCTTTTGACAATTTTTATATATTATAAAAGTGTTTCTCAACATTTGATCAGAAGTATATGGAAAATTCCATATCTTTCATAGGAAAAACTTGGATTTCTCTAAAATATATTCTCAAATGACAGATATCATGCTAAGAAAACTTCTCCTTTTTCCTGAAAGAATTATCAGAGTTGTATTACTCACATGGACAAAATAACATTTTGCATCTTAGGACATTTATTTAATTTCATTGTACAGGAAAATATCAAACCATTTTTTAATTTGTGTCTTTCATTCTTTTATTTTAAATTATTTTATTATTGTTCAATTACAGTTGTTTGCATTCCCCGCCCCCATTTTTATGTCACTATCTTAATTAGTCTTCCTAATAATGTAGATTTTATACATTGCTCCATTTATGCCTCAGCCTATTGATAATGCAGGTATTCCTAAAATGCCAGGGGAACTCACCTGGTCCCTGAATTCTTGTGACACTGACATGAGCCAATGTTGTGGCTGGATGAGGCCTTTCAGTTCTTATTATGATCACATGATGCTGCTCAGCCAAAACCCTAAGAGAACCTGGTAAAAACAAGATTATCAGTTAGAGATTGGAGGGTACAGAGGTTCCTAAGGTCCACTGATGAGGTCATGGAGAGAGAAGGCAGGGGAGTGAGACAGGAGGGTGTTGGGGAGAGAGAGAGAGAGGGAGAGAGACAGAGGGAACATTACTGTGGGTTCTGCATTTATTCAGGTCTGAGGGCAGGAGGGATAGAGTTTCAAAGCTTCATTCTTTATTGGTGAATTTAAAACTTAAGAGCAGGTGTCAGGGTGTGAAATGTGAACAGTGGGTCACTGCCAAGGTCAGTTATCTAACTTCTCCAGGGCTTTGTTAAAGGGGGCCTTCACAGGGGAGCAGGCCAGGGTGCTTAGCTAGCAGCTGTATCAGAGAGCTGGCCACATGTTTCTTCAGCATGGTTATCTTTGAAGTCGAAGCCTTGGAAATCAAAAGTTTAGTGTTGGGCACTTACATGACAAA
>JAPYXV010003243.1:0-12438 GCA_028533065.1 Trachops cirrhosus
GGAGCACAGTGCGTCTACCTATGCCTCCATCTTGGCCCTCATTCCGAGATTTTCCTTATATATTTGGGTGTTCCTACATTGGGTGCATATATGTTTGTAATGTTTATGTCTTCTTGATGGATTCTTCTGTTGAGTATTATGAATTATCCTTCTGTGTCTCTTTTTATGGACTTTGTTTTGAAGTCTATTTTGTACGATATTAATATTGCTACTCTGGCCTTTTTTCCTTTTCATTTGGTAGGAATATTTGTTTCCAGCCCTTCATTTTCAGTCTGTGAAGGACTTTTGTTCTGAGGTGGGTCTCTTGTAGGCAGCATATGTGCAGGTCATGTTTTCTCATCTGTTGAACTATTCCATGTCTTTTGATTGAAGCATTTGATCTATTTACATTTAAGGTTATTATTGACAGGTACTTATTGATTGCCATTTTTCCCCTTTGTACCTATGTTCCTCTCTTTCTCATTCCTTTCCTTTACCTTTTTAAAGCAGTCCATTTAGCATATCTTGCAATGCCAATTTGGTGGAGGTGTACTTTTTTAGGCTTGTTTTGTCTGAGAAGCTCCTTATTTGGCCTTCCATTTTAATTGAGAGGCTTGCTGGGTAGAGCAGTCTTGGTTGCAGACATTTGTTTCTCATTACTTGGAATATTTGTTGCTATTCCCTTCTGGCTTGTAGTGTTTCTGTTGATAAATCAGCTGCTAGACTTATCAGATCTCCTTTGTATGTTACTTCCTATTTCTCCCTTGCTGCCTTTAAGATTCTCTCTTTGTCTTTAAAATTTGTCATTTAAATTATGATGTGTTTTGGAGTGAGCCTCTTTAGGTTCATCTTGATTGGGACCCTCTGTGCTTCCTGTAGTTGTGTGGCTTTCACCCTCTCCAGGTTAGCAAATTTTTCTGTCACTTTTTTTCAAATGGGGTTTCTATCCCTTGTTCCTTTTCTTTTCCTTCTGGTATTCCTATGATGATTGTTGTTGTGTTTCATGTTATCTTGCAGTTCCCTTAAGCAATCTTCAAATTTTTTTAGTCTTTTTTCTTGCTGCTCCTTTACTTATGTGTTTCTTTCCACCTTGTCTTCCAGCTCACTAATTCAGTCCTCTGCTTCATTCAGCCTGTTTGTGATTCCTTCTAGTGTATTTTTTTTTATTTCAGGTATTGCATTCTTTATTTCTTCCTGGTTCTTGTTTATAGTTTTGTTTCCTTTTTCATGCTGTTATTGTTCCCAGTCAGTTCCTTGTAGTTGTCCCTGAATTCCTTGGGCACCCTTATAACCATTCTTTTGAATTCTATGTCTGAATGTTCACTTACCTTCATTTCATCCAACTAATTTACTGGGGATTCTTCCACTCCTTTTGAGATGACATTCTTTCTTTGTCTCCCCATTTCAGTTGACTCTCTTTGTTTATTTCTGCGATTTCAGATGCTTTGCTTTGTGAGCTCTCTTTCTGGCATTTACTTCTGTGGTAGGGGTTCTGTGGGGTTCAGTGGTTTTGTCTCTTTAGTCTCTTCGTCTAGGTGCTCTAGGATTGCCCTTCTTCTATTTGTGTGGGCTCTCTTGTTGTAGTTGGGCTTCAACATTTCTCTGCTTCTCTTTCTACCTCCCTTCCCCTCTCTCTAAATTAAATAAATAAATAAAATATTTTTAAAAATAACTAAATAAAATATATATGTGGTCCATGTTATATTTCTGCTGAACAGTGCTGCTCTACAATGTATAAATGTTAATGACTTTCAGCAGACACTCTATTTTAAGTGCTAATCTGTATCTATGTATCATACCTGTAGCAAGTGTCACGGGCCTAATTTTTATCATAGACCAAGAAGCATATCTCATAGGTCCATTTTCCAACTGGTCGGCAGGTTCAGACACAGTGTGTTATGACATGGATTGCCACCCCTATTCCTGCACTCAGAGTGGCAGTGGCTGAGAGAAGAGCAGCATCCAGGTAGAGGCTCCTGACTGGCACATCTCCAAGCATTGTCCTCAATCTCTGACCTCACATATATTGAACATTTCTGTCTATTTGTAGCTAGCATGACCTTTTAGTGGTATACAAGGTAGCTGCATGTTGTTTGCTCCAAGAATGCATTGTTCTAAGATTACTCTAACATATTATGCTTTACTTTTAACAACTTCATATGACAATATTTAATTGGATACAAAAATGCACATATTATCATCAAAAATTTCGAATGACACTTGTCAATGAAATAAAAGAGCCATTGAATTCTTTATATAGTTTCAAATATCTTACATTTTGAATTATAAACAACAATTTTATATTTTGTAGGAGTTTTTTCATCAATGATGACTATCCAGAATTTTAAGAGGTGATCTTTTAAAAAGTCTTGATCAGGAATTACAAGTAGCTCTTTAAGCATAAACTCTTTCTTTATTCCTTCCTTCCTTTCACAAATATGTACTACTCTGTGTCCAGAGCTGTTCTAATACATAGAATATATCAGTGAACAAAACAAACAAAAATCATACCTTCACAATGCCAGAAATTGAGGTAGGCACAAGGACTATTAGCTACTTCTATTTGTATATGCACTTCTGAATAGGTAATTCACATTCTTATAATGTATTGCACCATCAATTCATCCTAGAAACATGCCCTGTATATTGTTTGGTGGTGTTAATTTCTTTCAAAGGCCAAAGATTAATGATTTATGTTCCATGTTTTCAGTATTAAAACATAAATTGGGATGTTTGCTTCATTGCTCCTAGATCCCCATTCAGAGATCTGTTTTTAACCTCACCCCCTAAAATCCTTCATTCATAGAGCGAGACCAAATCTCATTAATCTGGGAATGCTTAACCTCAATTATGAAAAACTGAATTTGGCTGAAATAATATATTCTCATAGAAAAATGTTGAAATGTAGCTATTTATATAAGATCCTTATATAAGATTCTTTTATAAGATCTCAAAACCTTTGAGTCTGCCCACAACTCCTACAGAAAACTGTACTTGAACAATTAAAATAAAAAAAAAAAAAACTTTGAGTCTGCCCACAACTCCTAAATTATAATGGCTAATACTGTCCTCTTGGGGCACCATTTTCTAGAGATTGTGCTATTCTCATCTCCCTTATTTGCCTTGAGGGTGAGAATAACTCTGAGACCTAACTTTGGTCTGCAAGTCCTGTCTACAGTTCTTTCTAAAAAGTCCAGGGATAATTATGCAAATGACCTCTGGCACTTGGAATGTGCCAAATGACCTTCCAAAGACCCTATGGTGAGTTACATTACTCATACATGAATGGTGCTGCTTGAACACCACTCCATAAATCAGTGTTTTCCACCTTTTTCATGCTAAGGCACACAGAGCAAGTGATATTTGCATAGTACAGTGGGGTAGAGGGCATCACAGGCATCTATTAAAAAGGGAGTTGTTAAAAACATTTTATTTATACTATATAATTATAAAATATATTAAGTAAAACAAGATACCAAGAATTATAGAAGAAATTAAATACTGAATTTGATGAAAATAAGAATTTTAACTTTCCTTTTTTAAAAAAACATTTTATTTATTTATTTTTAGAGAGAAGGGAAGGGAGGGAAAATGAGAGTGAGAGAAACATTGATGAGTGAGAGAAACTTTGATTGGTGCCTCCTGCACACCCCCAAACAGGGACCTGACCCACAACCCAGACATGTGCCATGACCAGGAATCAAACCAGTGACCTTTCACTTTGTAAAATGACACTCAATCTACTGAGCCATGCCAGTCAGGGCTCACCTTTCCTTTTGTGAAAACAATCTCACATTTGTTTTGCAGGAAAATTTCTCAAAGGAGTTGCCAGTACTCTCTCCAATTCCTTTCCTTGCAATTCCAATTCTTCTTCCTTCTTTCATAAGTAGGTTTTATTAATTCTCCCTGCCCCATCCATGCAATATATCCTAGAGATCTTCCAATATTACTGCATAAAGATCATCCTCAGTATTTTTTTTCAGCTGCATCCTATTATATTTTGTGGATGTTAAATATAGAAGTAAAGATAGAGATACACACACACATACATACATAAAGACAGACAGGCATAAATTCTATACATGTGGCATGTGGAATGGATGAATAGAGTATTGAAATTTGGTAGGAAATTTTGTAGTGGGTGTACTCCATGCATCATACTAGCAATGTATGACAATGTCTTTTCCCTGTAGCCTTTCCTTTCATTCTCCCTTGAACTCCTTCCAATCAGGATTTTATGTGAAAGAACAGCATTTGAGAAGGCTCAGAGGCCATAGGAAGTATAGTGTATTGAATCCCTTCAAATAATTCAATATGGTTGAAGTACATTATGGAGGGCAGGGAATCCAATGTAAAGCAGAAGCAATGATGGGTTAAAGGAAAGAAATTAGACAAGGGAGGCATACACATACACACACATAGAGCCACTCCAAATAATTCAACATGACTTGAATTCAGTATTGTGTGTAGAGGAATTCAGGGAAAGAGAAATAAATACAAGTGTAAAGATGTAAGTAAAATCAATACATAATGTATTTTTATTTTGTTTTTAAAGATTTTATTTATTTTCATAGAGGGGGTAGGGAGGGAGAAAAAGGAGAGAAATGTCAATGTGTGGTTGCCTCTCATGTGCCTCCCACTGGGGACCTGGCCCACAACCCAGGCATGTACCCCAACTGTAAATTAAACCAGTGACCCTTTGGTTCACAGGCTGGCACTCATTCCACTGAGCAACATCACCCAGGGCATATATAATATAGGTTTAAGTGGGATAATGAACCAAAAACTAAAAGTTAAATCATTACCTGTAGAGAGAAAGAAGGAACATGGTGACGAGGACATGCATAGAAGCTACACTTCTTTGAATAAGCCTTGTTGTATAGATTTTATATTGGAACTACAGAAATACTTTATGTAGTTGTAAGACAAAATTAAACTTTAAAAAGTAACCTATAAAAATCAAAAACAAAACAAAGCAAATGAATCTAACTGTATATTGAGTTGGTGGCATAACTACCAGGAAGGAACTATGTTATTCAATTTTTGTGTACATTTGAAATTTTCCATGTAGAAGTGGGAGAGGGAGGGGAATATGGAGAGAAAGGGAGAGGGAGGGAATGAGAGAGACAGAGACAGACAGACAAAGACAGGGAGGGTCTTAACAGACACATGGGAGAAAAAGATAAAGAATGTGGATTCATAGAAACCATTCTTTAAGCAGGAGGGGATAATCAGAACAGTAGAATGCTGCCCCTATGTCAAACAAACAAGAAATGTGAAGTATTCATGGCACTGAGCAACACTTGAAGAGAGTCAATAAAAAAAAGCAGCCCTGGCTGGTGTGGCTCAGTGGATTGAGAGCCAGCCTGAGAACCAAAGGGTCACTGGTTTGATTCCAGTGAGGGCACATGCCCAGGTTGTGGGCCAGGTCCCCAGTAGAGGGTGCACAAGAGGCAACCACACAGTGATGTTTTGGTCCCTTTCTTTCTCGTTCCCTTCCCTTGTCTCTAAAAATAAATAAATTAAATCTTTTTTTAAAAGTACATGTGGTTTGAAAAGAGCAAATCTTTTAAAAACACAATAGAAAGTGAAAACAAGAATGACCTGTATAATCCAGTATGTGTAGATATGATTCTCCTACCTGTGGCCTTCCAAGCTTCCAGATTCTAATCCTAACACCATTTATCTTACTCTTCCATAAGGCCAGTTTGCCTCCACCAAAATGAGGGGAATGTCTTCTCTGAGCCAAGTTTTTGAAGGCCTCCTTATGTCTCTGAAGGTATCAAAAAGAATAAAATAGGTGAAATTAGATTCACTTGAGACTCATCATGGTATGTTGTTGGTGGTGGTATTATTTAACAAATAATATCATGTCTATAAAGTACCAAGCAATATTCTAATCACTTTAGAAATATTAATTAATTTAATCCTCTTCATAGCTCAATAAGATAGATACTATTTATTAGGGGCTTTTGCTTTGACTGTATTACTTTCTCACCATGTGACATTGACCAAGTCATCTCTCTGTTCTGTGCTTCAGTTTGCTCTGCTATACAATGGAAACTTTTGGCTGGGTATTTCAAAACTTTTTTCAACCTTAATATTCTATGAGCTGTGGTGGTCATTGACATAACATGGTGGGAGAAGGGTAATGCTGACCTGCCACCATTATTATTTCCTTCTTCTCCAAGCTTAGAGTTCTATTACCTACCTAATGGTGCACTCCCTAGAGAAGGCAGGAAATGTAAATATCCTTCAATATCAGTGGAGGATTGGTTCCAGGGAACCCCTGTGGATATCAAGATCCACAGATGCTCAAGTTCTTCATATAAAAATGTGTAGTACTTGGCATATAACCTACACACATCATCCTTTTAAATCATCTCTAGATTACTTTTAATACCTAACACACTGTAAATGCTATAGTTGTTATACTGTATTGTTTAGGGAATAATAACAAGAAAAAAGTCTGTACATGTTCAGTACATACGTAACCATCATAGGCCTAACTATATAGTACAGCATATCCTTGTTTCATTCAACACTGTTTTGTTATAATATTGATGAGCTGCTGTAGGAACTTAACTGTTGTTTATATCAATTAGCCAATGGTAAAACTGGTTCCCTTATATGCTTAAAGTCACAGAACTTATTAATGGCATTAAATGAGGACTTAGTGTACATGTTGGCAACAATGTAACTTTTTTCAAATTATTTTGATACACACTTGATGGAATCCATGGACGTGGAACCCAAGGATACAGAGGGATGCCTGTAACTACAGTGCCTGGCTTTTAGTAAAATTTTAACAAATATTGTGTTGAATAAAAATTAAATTAATTATGCTTGCTGCTATTTCATAGAAACCCGGCTATGACATTTCTCCATCTGGAGAAGTGCTGAAATTTTGGCTATGTGTATGTGTGTGTACACCTAAACATGTGCCCATATGTGTTTCAAAATTCATGTTGCATTCCTGACTAGATTCTTTTTACTCAAGAAAAAAGATTTCTGGTCACTTAAAAGTTTTCAGTTAAGAATTTTTTTGCAGTCAAAAGGGACTTGAGGCTCTTAAGAAGGGTGACTAAGTAGTATAAACCCTAAAGAGAAAGCTGTACATCAAGCTCTGCTGTTGATGGATTCAACTGAATAGATGTTCTTCAGGCTATACATGGGTTTGTTAAAGCCTTCTTATGAGTGGTTGCTTATTGATCAACCAACCAATAATTAAAACTATGATCTTCATTCTTTTAATGTTCTCCTATAATATTATATATTAGGAGGAGAATATTCATTTTCACCAAAAAAATTCACTAAACTCAGAGTTATTTTAAACAGTCTGTTCTCTTGGTGTTTTTAAAATATGACTAGATTTTCTAAAATTTTATCTACACAAAGCTTTTCAGGAATATACATGTTTTGTAAAGTGAGGTTCCTCTGTATTTAACAAATTAATTTTAAACTGCCACTGTGTGTTCAAAGGGATCAATAAAAAAAATATCATAGACACAAACAACAGTATGGTGATTACCAGAGGGAAAGGTGGATGGGGAAAAGTAGAAGAGGATAAAGTGGGGATAAATGCTGATTGAAAGAGACTTGACTTGGGGTGGTGAACAAACAATACCATATACAGATGATGTATTATATAATTGTACACCCGAAACCTAATTTTATTAACCAATGTCACCCCAGTAAATTAAATTAAAAGTAAAAATATAAAATCTGATTTTGAATAAAATTTAACACTTATTTGGACTAAAAACTCAACTTGAAGAAGTGAAAAGTAAAATTTTCCCACTGGAAGATTTTTATGAACACAGTACAGAAAGTTTACATTACAAGGGACTATAAAGTTAGTTTTATTGAATACTTGGTTGTCTTGTGTTAGAAGCATTGTATTTCATTTCACAGTTGCACATTAGTTTCTGGGTGATATATTCCATGACTACATTTCAGAACTAACTCCATCTAGGTTGGGATTATTAGAAACCATTAGATATTCCTCTGTGGTCTTCATTAGTATTTTGTTTTTGTTTTTGTTTTTCTAATTCAGCAGTCATGATTATCTTTATATAGCTCAGCAATTTTTCCTTTTGTGGAATGTATGTATGTACTACCTCATTTCTGTTATAAGTAGAGACTCAAAAGGAGACCTTAATGAAACCTGCATGCCATTGGTGGGAAGAGAAGGAAGATTTAAAGCAGGAACATTTGAAAATGAGAAGCAGAAGCATTGCTCCAGAGGTAATAGTCTTTCTCATGGCATGCTGCCTAGAAGCTGCTATTCCTTCCTGACTAAAGCCACTGAAAAGATGAAATGCTGAGTACAACAAACAGAGCTGAATTGTGATAGGAAACAAAGCTTCATGGAAGTCAGCAGCTTGCAAATCTGAGATGTCCAGTATAAGAGGATAACAGGCTAGGATGCTACCCTGCTCAGTCAGTGGCATTTGGGCAGGGGAGCATGGGGGATGGTCAGGGCTGTTACTCAGACTAGAAAGCAATGTTAGCAGTAACCTTCTGGTGTTGTAAGCAAGGATTGAGTTTCTCAGGAGGATCCTGACACCTACAGCCCATCTTTTGGGGGACAGAGCAACATTGAGAGATGATAAACAAGCAAAAGATGGAACACAACAAAACATGAACCCAAAAGACAGCACAAGGAACAGATGTGCAGAGGCGAAGAGAAAATGGTGAAAATGTCAGTTGTCAAAAGCACAGCCATAACAGCAGCAGCAGAGAAGTGGTAGATAAAGCATTCAATTTAGCACTGGAATTACAGACACTGGCAAATGCAGAGGGAATCTGGGAGCCTCATATGTCCACTTAACAAGTATTAACGAGATATCCAAAATAGGATGACACATGCTGCCACCAAGAGGAAAAAAGACCAAAAAAAAAAAAAAAACAAAAAAAATACAGAATTGAGACACACCCTACCATTTTCATGTTTCTTAATGTGGGAGACCAAGAAACAATTAAGTTCTGTGTAATCAAGTAGGACAGACAGAACCAAGACCTTGAACAAGGTGTGCCTATGATAGTGAGGTATGAACTTCATATAAAAACAGTTTACAAATGACCTTCTCAGTGAGAATCACCCTCCTAACAGATACTGCTTCCTCATACCGGCCCCACCCAAGGTGGCTCTTTGGTAGGTCAAGATTTCAGCCGCATCTAAGAAAAAGAAGATAAAAAACATGTGTAGTAAAATGACAGCAAACTCACAATTATTAACAACCACACCTGAAACAAAAACAAGAAGAAACTAAGCAAACAACTAGAACAGGAACAGAACCAAAGAAATGGAGAACACATGGAGGGTTAGCAACAGGGGAGTGGGAGGAGGAGAGAGGGGGAAAAGGTAAGAAGAATAAGTAGCAAGGATGGTAGGTAGAAAATAGACAGGGGGAGGGCAAGAATAGTAGGGGAAATGTAGAAGCTAAAGAACTTATGACACATGGACATGAACTAAAGGGGGGGAATGTGGGTGGGACAGGGCGTTCAGGGTGGAGGGGAATGAAGGAGGAATAATAGGACAACTGTAACAGCATAATCAATAAAATATATTTTAAAAAAGATTTCAGCTGCAGGCCCCAGTTCAGCCTCCTCCTGCCTGCAGCTAAACTCAGTCCAGGCAGGCTGGTGCCAGCAATTCACCCTACAGGTCATGGTTTCCCCCAGGGGATGTGACACCTGCTTCTGCAGTTTCAGCAAGATTCCAGGCTGAGTTCTTTTGCATTCCATTGGCATGTTTATTAAGCCCCACATTTCCTAAAACTGTCAGAAAATTTTCAAGCTGATTTCTCATGACCAAAAACATAATCTTATAATCTTAAAAATATCTTGAACAGATAAATAGTACTGTGTAATATCTGACATACACAGGTGTCTGCACATCAACTATCCCTTAATGCACAATTTTCCCTACAGCAGTCTACCCTGATAGCGGGCCTCTGTCAGTGCAGTTAACTCTTTCATACAAATCAGCATGTAAAATCTTTTCCAGATAGGGAGCAGATTACATGCAAAAAAGAAAAAAGAAAAAGAATAAATGAGTAACACTGTATGGAATAGGCGTTAACGTTCGAACAAGAACAACATTGGTTAACCAAAATGCTAGGGCCTGAAGCAGGTTCTTTGAAGGTAATACTTCTCTATGGTAAACTCAAACACAGACAGATGTTTTTACCTTTGGATAATTAAAAATTGAATACAAGACTCTGATTAAAAAAACTCTCCTACTTAATGAAATGTTTGGAGTTTGTTTAGGTTGATTTTTTAAAGTCAATATTACTTAAAATTTGATCCTAGGTGGTTCTGAATTTTGAAATTTCACTTATATACCTGAAAGAATGTTGAAAATGAAACAAAAGCCCTTATGAAGTATGGAATGATTACAATATTCCATTTTCCTAATATTATAACTTCCAGCAACCTTAACCAATGGAAACTCAAACTGGACTTTGAAAGTAAATGAAAATGTATCCAAACCTTTAATAATACAGCTGCAACAAAAGGAAATGCACTTTATTATGACAAAGAAGCTACCCTCTGCCTTTTGAACTAGAAGCTAATATTTTAAAATTATGTGTGATATTTATTAATCAGTTTCCTTATCTGGTTTCCCCTGTTAGCCTTCCATTCTTCCTAAAATTACTGTAAAATTTAGAAACAATGAGGGGATAGAAGAACTCTGTGAGAAATAGGTTAACTAAAAACAAAATGAACCCCAAACAGAACAAATAAGTCACTAGAAGAGCCACAAGAGCCTCAGCATACAACGCTCCACAACTTAGTGTTCCATGATAGTGCTACAAATAAATACAATCCAAGGAGTCATCAAGAAATGGTTAAATCAGGTTCAGTGCTCTCTGTTGAACAAAGCATAGAATGTATATAAAGAAGATTAGAGATGTTTCAACTTTTGGCAAACAAATGGATAAACTTCAGTCATGTGGAAAATGTAGGACTTCTGGCCAAGAGGGAGGCATAGGTAGACACACTGTGCCTCCTTGCACAACCAAAAGAAGGACAACAACAAATTTAAAATCAAAACCATAACTGACAGAACATTGAACTGTATGGAAGTTTGACAACCAAGGAGGTCAAGAAGAAACATTCATTCAGACCAATAGAAGGTGCAGAGATGGGCAGCCAGGTGGAGAGGACTCATGGTACAGCAGTGACTGGAGCACCGGCCCGAGCAAGGTGGCAGCAGGCAGAGCGGGCAGTCCCACATTCTTGTGCAGATAAACTGGGTGGAACAACTGGGGAGGGAGACAAACTGCACAACCCAGGGTTCCAGCACAGGGAAATAAAGCCTCAAACTGCCAATTGAAAATACTTGTGGGGGTTGAGGCAGCAGGGGGAGAAATTCCAGTCTCACAGGAGAGTTCATTAGAGAGACCAACAGGGTCCTTCAATGTACACAAACCCACCCATCCAGGAATCAGCACCAGAAGGACCCAATCTGATTGTGGGTAGCAGGGGAAGTGACTGAAAACAAGCAGAGAGTGGAGCAAGCAGCATTGTTTCCTCTCTGACCCCTCCCCCACATACAGTATCACAAGGTAGCCGAGTTGCCCCGCTCTTAGCCAAGTGAGTTGCCCCGCCCTTGTGAACACCTAAGGCTCCGCCTCTTATTATGTAACACACACACTGAGACAAAAAAAAAATGGCCCAAATGAAAGAATAGATCAAAGCTCCAGAAAAAATACAACTAAGTGACAAAGAGATAGCCAGCCTATCAAATGCACAGTTCAAAACACTGGTAATCAGAATGCTCACAGAATTGGTTGAATATGGTCATAATTTAGATGAAAAAAGGCTATGAAAAGTAAAATAAAGGAAATGTTCAGGGAACCAACAGTGACAGGAAGGACACTGGGACGCAAATCAATGGTGTGGACCAGAAGGAAGAAAGAAACATTCAACCAGAACAGAATGAAGAAATAAGAATTAAAAAAAAAATGAGGAGAGGCTTAGGAACCTCCAGGACTTCTTTAAATATTCCAACATCCGAATTATGTGGGTGCCAGAAGGGGAAGAGGAAGAGCAATAAATTGAAAACTTATTTGAACAAGTAATGAAGGAAAATTTCCCCAATCTGGTGAAGGAAATAGACTTCCAGGAAGTTCAGGAAGCTCAGAGTCCCAAAGAATTTGTACCCAAGGAAGAACACACCAAGACACATCACAATTACATTACCCAAGATTAAAGATAAGGAGAGAATCTTAAAAGCAGCAAGAGAAAAGGAGACAGTTACCTACAAAGGAGTTCCTATAAGACTGTCAGCTGATTCCTCAAAAGAGACCTTGCAGGCAAGAAGGGACTAGAAAGAAGTATTCCAAGTCATGAAATCCAAGATTACTCTATCCAGCAAAGTTATCATTTAGAATGGAAGGGCTGATAAAGTGCTTCCCAGATAAGGTCAA
Source organism: Trachops cirrhosus (assembly GCA_028533065.1). NCBI lineage: Eukaryota > Metazoa > Chordata > Mammalia > Chiroptera > Phyllostomidae > Trachops > Trachops cirrhosus. The sequence goes on from JAPYXV010003243.1 coordinate 12,420, forward strand.
GTTAAAGGAGTTATTCATC
>JAPYXV010003244.1:0-12435 GCA_028533065.1 Trachops cirrhosus
CCTTGGTGTGTTCCTCCTTGGATCCAACTTGTTTGGTACTCTCTGAGCTTCCTGGACTTCCTGGAAGTTTATTTCCTTTGCCAGATTGGGGAAGTTCTCCTTTATTATTTGTTCAAATAACTTTTCCAGTTGTTGCTCTTCCTCTTCTCCTTCTGGTACCCCTATAATTCGGATGTTGAAATGTTTAAAGATGTCCTGGAGGTTCCTAATCCTCTCCTCATTTTTTTGAATTCTTGTTTCTTCATTTTGTTCTGGTTGGATGTTTCTTTCTTCTTTCTGGTTCACACCATTGATTTGAGTCTTGGTTTCCTTCCTGTCACTATTGGTTCCCTGTGCATTTTCCTTCATTTCACTTAGCATAGCCTTCATTTTTTCCCTCTAATTTGCAAACAAATTCAACCAATTCTGTGATCATCCTTATTACCAGTGTTTTGTACTGTGCATCTGATAGGTTGGCTATCTCTTCATTGCTTAGTTGTATTTTTTCTGGAGCTTTAACCTGTTCTTTCATTTAGGCCATTTATTTTTTTTGTCTTGACGTGCCTGTTGCATATGAGGAGCAGAGCCTTAGGTGTTCACCAGTGCGTGGCATCCCAGTTGCCGGGTTGTGACACTGTATGTGGGGGAGGGGTCGAGAGGGAAGAATGGTACTTGCTCTACTCTTTGCTGGATTTCAGTCACTTCCCCCATTTCCCCTAAGCAAATTGGGTCTTTCTGGTGTTGGTTCCTGGGTGGGTGGTTTTGTGTATGTCCTAGGACCCTGTGGGTCTCTCCAACGATCTCTCCTATGAGGCTGGGAGTTCCTCCCAGCACCTCAACCCTGAAAGGTGTTTTAAATTGGTGTTTCGAGGCTTTATTTCCCTACACTGGGACCTTGGGTTGTGTGGTCTGTCTCACTCCCCAGTTTTGCCTGCTTTATCTGCATGCAAATATGGGACCACCCTGTCTTCCAGCAGCCTTGTGCGTGTGCCCCTCCACAATCTGCCACCTCACTGGGTCTACCCACTGCTGCCTTGCACGCTCAGGGTCCACCAGCCACCGCTCTTTTTGCCTGGACCCCTTTCCACCTGGCTGCCTGACTCCGCCCCTCCTACCAGTCAGGGTGAATGCATCTACTTTAACTCCTTGGTTGTTGGACTTCCATACAGTTCAGTTTTCTGTCAGTACTGGTTGTTTTCTGTTTCTAAATTGTTGTTGTCCTTATTTTGGTTGTGCAAGGTGGCACAGTGTGTCTACCTATGCCTCCATCTTGGGCGGAAGTCTCCAAACTGCTTTTCTCTTGCTGCTTTTTAGATTCTCTCTTTGTCTTTAACCTTTGGCATTTTAATTATGATGTGTCTTGGAGTGGGCCTCTTAGCATCCATCCGGTTGGGGACTCTCTGTGCTTCATGGCCTTGCATGTCTTATTTTCTTCACCAAATTTAGGGAAGCTTTCTTTCATTATTTTTTCAAATAGACTTCCAATTTCTTCTTCTTTTATTTTCCTTCTGGCACCCCTATGATGCAAATGTTGGAACACTTGAAGTTGTCCCAGAGACTACTTAAACTATCCTCATTCTTTTGGATTCCTTTTTCTCTTGTTTTTCTGACTGGTTGTTTTTGCTTCCTTATGGTCCAAATCATTGATTTGATTCTCAGCTTCATCCACTCTACTGTTGTTTCCATGTAAATTATTCATTTTAATTAGTGTATCCTTCATTTCTGACTGGATCTTTTTTATGCTATTGAGGTTCTCACTAAGTTCCTTGAGCATCCTTTTAACCAGTGTTTTCAACTCTGCATCAGATAGATTGCTTATCTCCATCTTGTGTAGTTCTTCTGGAGTTTTCATCTGTTCTTTCATTTGGGTCATTTTCTTTATTTCTTCATTTTGGCACTCTCCTTGTGTTTGTTTCTATGTATTAGGTAGAGCTGCTTTGACTCTGTGTCTTGGTAGTGTGGCCTAATGTAGTCAGTGTCCCGTAGGATGCAGTGGCACAGCCTCCCCTTTCACCCAAGTTGGGTACTCAAGGTGTGCCCTTTGTTGGGGCTGAATACATCCTTCTCTTGTAGTTGGACCTTGATTACTGTTGGCAGGTCAATGGACGTGATTTACCCAGGCCAGTCAGTTGCAAGGACTGGCTGTGGCCACTGACCACCAGCAGCTACCCTGCATGGAGGATCAACTGTGCAGGGGGATGGTGGTGGTGCTCTAATGTGTACTGTAGCTGTTCACTGCATGTGGAGGCTCTGGGGTATCCCAGGTGGTGCAGGCCAAGGTCAGTCTCCACCTGTGCTCTGCCCAGGGCCACCCTGCCTGAACTATAAAGCTATCTGAGATGGGTTCTACTTGTGCTGGGCTTGGAGATTCCCAGTCAAGCTGTGCTTCCAGGCTGGCTGCTGTTAGTGCTAGGCCCTGAGCCGCTTAGGAAGAAGTATGGGGGCTTGAGGCTCACTATGGCTTGTTGTTGCTTGTTTGAGATGATTCAGAAAGTTGTGAAACCTGAGTCAAGTCCAGACATTGATAAGGAAAAGCAGTTTGTGTGGACCCATAGGCTGGGTGGGCCAGAGTCTCTAGGGATCTTCAGAGTAGAGTGAACAGTGTTAGCCAGGTTGATGAAGTCTCAAATATGGCACCTGCCTGGCATCTCTGTGGCTCTATGATGGGAAGGTTCAGAAAAGAGACAATGGCCTCTGTCTACCTTTCTGTCTGGGATAAAGCTGTCCCTCAGCTCTAGCCTTGATGCCAGACACTTCAGTTCCTCCCTGTATGCCACTGGTGCCTTTCAAGCTGCTGCCCTGGTGCTAGAGCTTAGAGGGCATAAGCCTGAGAAAGTCTGTTTGTGGGTTCTTTAAGAGGAACTGCCAGTGACTACAGAAGTGTCTTCCACTGACTCAGTCCCCACTGATTTTTGCAGCCTGAAGTTATGGGGACTTATTCTCCTGGCAAGGAATCCAGGCCAGAGGAGCCTGGTGTAGGGCTGGGACTCTTCACTCCTGAGATATCCCTCCTGAATTTTTACCCACCATGCATGGTTGTGGGATCTTCCTGTTCCACAACTCTGGCCCTCCTACCAGTCTGGATGGGTGTGGTTTCTTTAATTCATAGTCATCAGATTATGAATTCAACTAGATTTCTGACAGTTCTGAGTGATGGTTGTTTATATTTTAGTTGTAATTTTGATGTGGTTTCATAAGGAAGTGAGCCATGTTTACTTATGCCATCATCCTGACAGGAAGAATTTCTAAGATTTTGAAATTTTGATGGCTAAGCTTTGTGAAAACTGTCATTCATTCATTGTATTTTTTCCATTACCATTTATTCCCCTTACCCTCTTCCACCTCCCCTGACATACTCCCCCCACAATCACCACCTTGTTCTTCAGGTCTTTGAGTTCCTTTTCTGTTTGTTTGATCCCACCACACTGCAATGCATCCCCTACCTAGAACTGTCAGCCTGCTCTCTATGATTCTGTCTCTCTTTTGCTACTTAGTTAAGTTTCTTCATTTGATTTCACATATTAGTGAAATCATATGATGTTTGTTTCTCTCTCTCTCACTGACTTATTTCACCTAGCATAACATTCTTCAGGTCCATCCAGGCTGTCACAAACAATAAAATTTTCTTTTTTTTCATAGCCAAGTAGTATTCCATTCTACGGATGGACACTAAGTCTGCTTCCAAATCTAGCTATTGTAAATAACACTGCAGTGAACATAGAGGTGCATATATTCTTTTGAATTAGTGTTTCAGGTTTCTTTGGATAACCCCCCAGAATAGACTTGCTGAGTCAAAAGGGAGTTCTGTTTTCAAGTTTTTGAGGTAAATCCATACTGTTTTCTAAAGTGGCTGCACCAGCCCTGGATGGTGTACCTCAGTGGATTGAGTGTGGGCTGTGAACCAAAGGGTCACCAGTTTAATTCTCAGTCAGGGCATATGCCTGGGTTTTGGGCCTGGTCCCCAGTGAGGACCACATGAGAGGCAACCATACATTGATGTTTCTCTCCCTCTCTTTCTCCCTCCCTTCCCCTCTCTCTAAATATAAATAAAATAAAACCTTTAAAAAAAAGATTTTAAAGTGGCTGCACCAATCTACATTCCCATCAATGGTGCAGAAGAGTTCCACTTTCTCCACATCCTCACCAGCATATGTTGTTTGCTGATTTATTGATGATCCCATTCTGACAGGTGTCATATGATATCTCATTGTGGATTTAAATGGCATTTCACTGATGGTTTGACATTGAGCATCTTTTCAAATGTCTATTGGCCATCTGTATGTCCTCTTTGGAGAAGTGTCCTTCAGGTCCTTTCTACATTTTTAAATTGAATTGATTGTTTTTGGTTTGAGTTTTATAAGTTTTAATAAATTTTGTATCAGTGAATGTGTCCTCCCACTCAGTGGGTTACCTTTTCATTTTTGATGCTTCATTTGACTTTGCAAAACCTTTTTAGGTGATGTACTCCAGTTGTTTATTTTTTTCTTTTCTTTCCCTTACCTGAGGAGATATATGAGAAAAAATATTACTATGAGCAATGTCAAAGATTTTATCACCTATGTTTTCTTATAAGATTTTTTATGGTTTCAAGTGTAACATTTAATTCTTTAATCTGTTTTGAATTTTTCTTGAGTGTGGCATAAGAGGGTGATCTAGTTTCACATTTCTGCCCATATCCAATTTTTCCAATATCATATTATTGAATAAACTGTCTTTATCCATTGTGTGTTTTTGCATCCTTCGTCAAATATCAATTAACTATAAAGGTGTGGTTTTATTTCTGGGCTCTCTATTCTATTCCACTGATCTATGTGTCTGTTTTCATGTCAGTACCATGCTGTTTTGATTATCATGGCTTTGTAATATAGTTTGGTATTATGTAGCGTGAGTCTACCAATTTTATTCTTTTTTCTCAGGATCACTGTTGCTATTTAGTGTTTTCAGTGGTTCCATATAAACTTTTGGAATATTTTTCTAGTTCTGTGAAATATGTCATGATATCTTGATAGGAATTGCATTGAATCTTTTTTAATTTAGTTATTTTTTATGTCTGAGAACAAGAACACACAATTTGACATGTAATTATATTTTTCATATTAATGTTTTTTTGTTCTTTTTTAATATTTATTTATTTATTTATATTATTCTTATTGTTGTTCAAGTACAGTTGTCTCTATTTGTACTCCACCACTCCATCCACTCCCATTGTTATTAAAAAACCAATATGGAAAGCAGCCCAGTACTTGCTATTTTCTGTTTTACCAATTTTGAGTTCATTGTTCATATATTTTAACAGAAACATTTTTGTGATTTTTTTTATTTTGCACAATGACCTGCTTGAGACAATAACTTTCTTTGGACTGGGGCTAACCTTGACCTATATCAGAACACCAGAATACTTCACTATAAGGTCATTGTAGATTTGATTAGACCCTTTTATTCTAATTGGTATTCATTTACAGTTGTCCTGCCTTTTTCCTCATTGTTCTCTCCTGCCCCACATCTCCTACTCCCACACTCAATCCTTCCCCACATTGTCCATGCCCATGAGTCCTCTACTCATGTTCCTTGGCTTGCCCCTTCCCCTTCTTTCTCCTGTCATCCCCCTCACCACTCCCTACTGGTCACTCAGTTTGTTCCTTGTTTCCATGCCTCTGGTTCTATTTTGCTCGTTTGTTTGTTTTGTTGAATAGGTTCCACTTATAGGTGAGATCATATGGTATTTGTCTTTCACTGCCTGGATTATTTCACATAGCATAATGCTGCCCAGTTCCATCCATGCTGTCGTGAAAAGTAAAAGTTCCTTCTTTCTTTCTGTTGTGTAGTATTCCATTGTGTAAATATACCATAGTTTTAAAAAAATTTTTTATTTATTTACTTATTTTTAGAGGGGGAGGGAGAGAGAAAGAGAGGGAGAGAAACATCAATGTGTGGTTGGCTCTTGTGTACCCCCTACCAGGGACCTGGCCTGCAGCCCAGGCATGTGCCCTGACTGGGAATTGAACCAGTGATCCTTTGGTTCACTGGCTGCCACTCAATCCACTAACCCACTTGAGCCAGGACAATATACCATAGTTTTTTGATCTACTCATATATTGCTGGGTACTTAGGTTGCTTCCAGCACTTGACTATTGTAAATTGTGCTGCTATGAACATTGGGGTGCATAGGTTCTTTTGAATTGGTCTTTCAGAATTCTTAGGGTATAATTCCAGTAGTAGAATTGCTGGGTCAAAAGGCAGTTCTATTTTTAGTTTTTTTTTTTAGGCAATTCCATACTGTTTTCCTTATTGGCTGCACCAGTCTGCATATGAACAGTGTATTAAGGTTCCCTTTTCTCCACAACTTTACCAGCACTTGTTGTTTGTTGATTTGTTGATGATGGCCATTCTGACCAGTGTGAAGTGGTATCTCATTGTGGTTTTAATTTGCATCTCTCCAATGGCTAATGATGCTGAGCATCCTTTAATATATCTCTGGGCCCTCCTCTGTATGTCCTCCTTGGAGAAGTGTCTGTTCAGGTCCTCTGCCCATTTTTTTTTCTTTTAAAAAATATATTCTATTGATTATGCTATTACAGTTGATCCATTTTCTTATCCCCTTTATTCCCCTCCACCCTGCACCCCCCTTCCACCCGCATTTCCCCACCTTAGTTCACATCCATGGGTCGTACATATAAGTCTTTGGCTTCTTCATTTGATACTATTCTTAACCTCCCCCTGTCTATTTTGTGCCTACTATTTATGCTTCTTATTCTCTGTACATTTTCCCCCATTCTCCCCTCCCCTTCCCTGCTGATAACCCTTCATGTGATCTCCATTTCTGTGAATCTATTTCTGTGCTACTTGTTTGGTTTTGTTTTTGTTTTTAGGTTTGGTGGTTGATAGTTGTGAGTTTGTTGTCATTTTACTGTTCATAGTTTTGATCATCTTTTTTTTTCTTAAATAAGTCCCTTTAACATTTCATATAATAAGGGCTTGGTGATGATGAACTTCTTTAACTACCTTATCTGGGAAGCACTTTATCTGCCTCTCCATTCTAAATGATAGCTTTGCTGGATAGAGCAATCTGGGATGTAGGTCCTTTCCTTTCATAACTTGGAATACTTCTTACTAGCCCCTTCTTGCCTGCAAGATTTCTTGTGAGAAATCACCTGATAGTCTTATAGGAGCTCCATTATAGGTTACTCTGTCCTTTTCTCTTAAGATTCTCTTGCTATTTTTAATCTTGGCTAATGTAATTATGATGTGCTTTGGTGTGTGTTTCCTTGGGTCCAACTTCTTTGGGACTCTCTGAGCTTCCTGGACTTCCCAGACGTCTTTTTCCTTTGGCAGATTGGGGAAGTTCTTTTTCATTATCTTTTTAAAATAAGTTTTCAAATTCTTGTTCTTCCTTTTCCCCTTCTGGCAGCCCTATGATATGGATGTTGGAATGTTTAAAGTTGTCCTGTATGTTCCTAAGCCTCTCATTTTTTTTGAATTCTCATTCTCGCTTTTCATTCTCTTCTAGTTGAATGTTTATTTCTTCCTTCTGGTCCAAATCATTGATTTGAGTCTTGGTTTCCTTCCCATCACTGTTGGTACCTGGTTTCCTCCCTGTCACTGTTGGTTCCCTGTATATTTTCCTTCATTTCACTTTGCAGAGCCCTTGCTTTTTCCTCTATTTTGTGACCATACTCAACCATTTCATGAGCATCCTGATTACCAGTGTTTTGAACTCTGCATCTGATAGGTTGGCTATCTCTTCATTGCTTAGTTCTATTTTTGGAGCTTTGATCTGTTCTTTCATTTGGGCCATTTTTTTTGTCTTGGCATGCCTGTTATATAGTAAAGGTCAGAGCCTTAGGTATTCACCAGGATAGGGCAACCCACATGGCAGCATTGTGGTGCTTTTTGTGGAGGAGGGGTATGAGAGGGAACAGTGCTGCTTGCTTGGCTCTTGACTGGCTTTCAGTCACTTCCCCTGCTTCCCCCAAGCAAAGTGGGCCTTTCTGGTGTTGATTCCGGGAGGGTGAGTTTGTGAACATTCTAGCACCCTGTGGGTCTCTCCTTCAAACTCTCCTGTGAGGCTGGGAGTTTCTCCCACTGCTGAAACCTACACAGGTTTTTACAGTCAGAGATTTTGAGGTTTATTTTCCTGCCCTGGAATTCTGGATTGTGTGGTCTGTCTTGCTCTGCAGTGTTCTTCCCAGTTATCTGAACACATATGTGGTACTGTCTGGTCCACCAGCCACTGCCTTGCTGCAAGTCCTCTCCACCCCAGCTGCCCATCTCCACCCCTCCTACCAGTCTGGATGAATGTTTCTTCTTTAACTCTTTGGTTGTTGGATTTCCCATACAGTTTAATTTTCTGTCAGTTCAGGTTATTTTTTGTTTTTAAATTTGTTGTTGTCCTTTTGGTTGTGCAAGGAGGCAAAGTGTATCTACCTACACCTCCATCTTGGCCAGAAGTCCCCCTTTGCCCATTTTTAAATTGTGTTGTTTGTCTTCCTGGAGTTTTTTTATAGGTTTTGGATCAGATCAAACCCTTGTTCGAGGTATCATTGGCAAATATATTTTCCCATACAGTTGGTTCCCTTTTCATTTTGCTGATGTTTTCTCTAGCTGTGCAGAAGCTTTTTATTTTGATGAAGTACTATTTTTTTATTCTTTCCTTTATGTCCTTGCTCTAGGGGACATATCCATCAAAATATTGTTGTGTGGAATATCTAAGATTTTCCTCCCTATGTTCTCCTCTAGGACTTTTATAGTGTTGCAACTTATATATAAGTCTTTTATCCATCTTGAGCTTATTTTTGTGTATGGTATAAGTTCGTGGTTGAGTTTCATTTTTTTGCATGTAACTGTCCAGATCTCCCAAAACTATTTGTTGAAGAGGTTATTTTCCCCTACTATGTCTGTATTTCCATCAGTCTCTCTCCCTTTATGTCCATCAAGACTTGTTTTACATATTTAGATGTTCCATAGTTGGGTGCATAAATGTTTACTAGGGTTATATCCTCTTGTTGGATTGTTTCCTTTATCATTATGTAGTGTCCTTCTTTTTCTATTACTATAGCCTTGGTTTTAACGTCTATTTTGTCAGATGTATGTATTGCTAGCCCAGCTTTTTTTCCTTTGTTTTTCCATGAAATATATTTTCCTATCTCTTTACTTTTAGTTTGTGTGTACCTTTTGTTCTGAGGTGAGTCTCTGGAAGACAGTATATATATAATTCTTGTTTTCTTATCCATTCAGCTACCCTATTACTTTTGATTGGAACATTTAAACCGTTTACATTAAAGTGATTACTGATAGATACATATTTATTGCCATTTTATTTTTTAACTATCTTATCTTCTTTTTCTTCTTCTTCTTAAAGCAAACCCTTTAGCATTTGTTGCAATACTTGTTTTGTGGTAACAAACTCCTTTAGTTTTTATCTGTCTTGGAAGCTGTTTATTTCCCCTTAAATTTTAAATGATAACCTTGCTGGGAAAAAGTGATCATAGCCTTGATAGTTCGTCCTTGCTTTTCATCACATTGAATATTTCATGCCAATCCCTTCTGACCTGAGAGGTTTCTATTGATGAACCAGATGACATTCTATAGAGAGGTCCCTTGTAGGTAACTAACTACTTTCTTCTTGTGGCTTTTAAGTTTCTCTCCTTGTCTTTAAGCATTGTCATTTCATTGTGACTGATTTTGGTGTGTGAGCCTCTTTGGATACATCTTGTTTGAGATTCTCTGTACTACCTGTACTTGTATGTCTTTTTCCTTCACCAGGTTAGAGAATTTTTGGTTATTATTTCTTCAAATAGGTTTTCGATCCCTTCTCATACTCCTCTCCTTCTGGTATCTTTATGATGTGGATGTTGTTGCACTTCATGTTGTCCCAAAGGTCCCTTAAACTATCTTCATTTTTTAAATTCATTTTTGGTTGTTGTTGGTCTGATTGGATGTTTTTTTCTACTTTATCTTCAGAATTGCTGATTTGATCCTCTGCTTTATCTAACCTACTGTTTATTTCTTCCAATGTAGTATTTATTTCAGATATTGCACTCTTTATTTCTACTGGTTCTTTTGTATGGTTTCTATATCTTTTTTTCATGCCGTTGAGCACCCATATAATTATTACTTTGAACTCTATATATGATAAATTGCTTGCCTCCATTTCATTTAGCTCTTCTTCTGGAGAATCCTCTGGTTCTTTCATTTTGGGCCTGTTTCTCTGTCTTCCTATTTTGGCTGCCTTTTTGTGTTTGTTTCTATGTGTTAGGTAGATCTTCAAAGATCCTGGTGCCTCCTACGTCAGGTGCTGCCTGTGGGTGGCCCTGGGCAACCTTAGGATCCCTAGCTTGTGGCTCCTTCTGTTGGGCCTGGATGAGTTCTGAAAGTACCAATCTGCACACTAAGGTTTGTTTTTATTAGCGCTGTACCTGGAAGAGGTCCAGCTAATGTCTCAAAGCATCCAGAGAGTCACCAAAACTGATATTTAAAAGCTGAAGTAGATTTTGATTCCACAGGGGATAGAGGTTTAAATTCAGGTTTGGGGACATTGTTTTTGTTTTGTTAGATTAATTTTTTAAACTATGAAAGAAACCAATGCAGCTGTTTTAGACTCTGAATCTAAATGTTTATTTTGGTTAGCTAATTTGTGGTACATGATTATGACTAGTAGATTTTGTTCCTTTGAGGGGTTAGACTACTGAATGCAGAAATCTTTTGTCATTCCTTTGGATTTTTGAGTAACTTTATTTACTTTTCAAGAAATGAGGAGTTATGACACAGAAAATTGTAAGAAAGCATGAAAGCACAGTCTTCCTCTCTAGGTAGAATAAGGCTGGACTGTAACATATCTTATACAGGAGTTGAACTGAATGTCTTATACAGCGTGCTTTATGTTTTAAATATCAGAACTAATTTGAACTAGCATAAGCTAAAGACCAAACTTATTTATAAGGATTCAGAAGAATCTCACAGACTCCCAAGTCAGAAAATTTGCTGGACATTAGGGGATTCTAGAGGAGACTGGATCAAGCCCACCAGTCACTCAGTGTCTCTAGAGTTGCTATATCACCCAATTTTGTTTATGCTTTCTTTTACCTTTATAGCTCAGTTTTTCCTATTTATTGGTATGTAAGTACCCCAAAAGTAATATCCTAGTCTAGCTTTATATATTTTTGGTTCAAGCAAGCAAAAGAGGAAATTAGCATTAATCAGTCCCAAATCCAAATTTCTAAGCAGAAGAATCAAATCGGTCCAAGGGTCAGATTCCCTTCCTTAGTTCAATTAGCAATACTCAGGGGGCTATTGGTAAGGGTCCCAGTCTATAAACAAGGGCTGCTAAGGCCCATGGGAGATTGTGTGCTAATACTTTAAAAGATGCTTGTCACTGAGCTTCATGCAGATTAGTCTGGGCTGGTGGTTCTGACTGGCTACATATACTGCTAATTCTGTGTGACCCAGTTTTTAGAAAATGTGCTACTCTTGGGTTATTATGTTTAAATGTGGCTAAATCAAAGAGCAACTCACATCTGTGACTGGGGGTATAGTTTCTTTTTATGGACATTATAATTGATGGTGTTAGTAACTGGTAAATTCTAGAAAAGTAAATGAAATTTTAGAGGCCGGTCTTAGAGTGTGATAATCTTGCATACATAATTTAGTGTCCCTGGGTTACTTGGAAGCAGGACTGGGATTCTTAGGCATAGAAATGCTTAGAGAACTTTCTGTGGTAGAGATGAATTGGCCCCTGTTCCAGTGAGACTGGAAAGAAGCTAGACAAGGAGGCACCCTGCAAAGGATGATGAAGAAATCTCTGGGTCTGTGGTATCTCAGAAAAGCTATATCATCTTGCAATTGTAAGTTAGCTTCTAAGTTTTGCAGTTTTATAACTTTATTCAAAAACCAGAAGTTAGTTCTCATCACATTAACTGTTTGTAGGTTTTTTGAAAGTGGTGACAGGTATGTAGGTAACCAACGTATAGAGCTTGTTTGGTGTATCTTCATTCTCATTACATTTTCCAGACAACCACACCCAGAAACAGTATGGCACATTCTTTATTCCTTTGGCCCAGATAGCTTTGTTGAGCCTGGTTGATGCCACAGTACATATCTGGTGTTTCCATATTCTTCATGGCAAATTTCCAGATCTGAGTGCCCAAGGGGCATGCTTCTTGGAACCCACTCCATAGTTATACTTGTGAATGCTGATAGTGTATTCTCTGCTCACAACCTCAATGATGGCAGAACAGCCCTTCTTTTTGCCATCCTTTTGGTGGGAGCCATTCTTTCAGGACTAGGATGGAAAGGTTAGCCTCTGTTTCTTAAAACATTTTTTAATATATTTTATTGATTATGCTATTACAGTTGTCCTATTATCCTCCCTTCATTCCCCTCCACCCTGAACACCCTCTCCCACCCACATCCCCCCCTTTAGTTCATGTCCATGTGTCATAAGTTCTTTAGCTTCTACAT
>JAPYXV010003245.1:0-12435 GCA_028533065.1 Trachops cirrhosus
TGTCAAAGTATGAGCCACAGCAGGGCCCCCCTGCTAACTTCTGAGAAATGCAGATTCTCAGACCCCATCCCAGCCTTACTGAATCCATAGTTCCCTGGAGGAGCCCTGCAGTGTGGGAATAAGGGGACCTCCTTCTCACTGTATAGGCCTAGCATTGAAGCCTCTAGTTCCCTTCACTTCAGGGTCTGGAGGCCAGATACACTTAAGAAGAGACCACGCAAACAATGAAGAAGGCAGCAAATCCGTGTCAGCCTTGGTCACCAGGGAAGAAAATGGGGTCCCACCTTCTATGGAAGAGTGCTTGTCCATGTTCACAGCCTTCCGGCCCTTAGCACTCCCTGAGGAGAAGGAACAATTAGTGACTCCAAGGCATTGGATCCATCACTGGCTGAGACAAGTGTGGGACAGCATGTGAGAGCCAGTCAGGAGAGGTAAAGGAAGTAAGGTCACTGGTCATTTCTGTACCAGAGAGGGGCAGGCAGGCCGACTGGTCACAACCACAGACACTGGAGGCAGAAGGTGCAGAGTTCTCAATCCAGCCCTGGCCCTCACTGGCTGGGCAGGAGTTGGCCAGTCTGTGAACACCTCAAAGCCTCAGTCTCCTCTTCTAGAAAATGAAGATATCCATGCTCACCCCACATTAAACCATGGGGACAGGGTAATGAGGGAATGAATCTGAAGTGCTGATGAAGCATATGGTACTCATCTGAGCTGACTGCAAAGAGGGAAGGAAATGTCTGGCCTCAAGGGAGGGCATTGGAGGAGACTTGTGGGTTTGCAAGAAAAGGCAGAAGGTTAGCTACAGGTTTAAAGAGGGGAGGCTGGGTGGATGCAGTACAAGGGGCCAGTTTCATAAGGGAAGGCCAAGGTCTCCAAGTTAGAGCAGTGCCCTGTAGGTTACTGCCTGCCTTTAGATGCCAGCACCTACACTGCATTACACACTCACTCACTCACATGCACACACACAAACACACTAGAGTACCCAAGAGGAGAGTAATACTCCAAACAAGCCACATTCACATAGATCTGGGGCGAACTTGCTATAGACTTGGAATAAGGTCAAGGTCGATGGCCTAAACCACAAGGAAGATGAATCAGAAGGAGCTGGTTCATGTTCCCTGCCCATCAAACACTGACCCCAAGAATCTTCCCCTCTCCATGTCTCCACCTCTCTACAGAGAAGAGAAGGGCAGGCAAGAAACCCAGCCACTGCAAGGAACTCATTCAGCACAAACACTATGCTGGAACTCTATCTGTCCCAAAGCAAAGGTCTTCTCACTGTCCTTTGCCCAGCTGCACAGCCCGGCACCCAATGCCTTCAGCTTCATCCTAGAGACAGACTGGTGGGGGACAGGAAAGAGAAAAGGCCAAGACAGCAGCCAAAATTGTGACAAACCACCCCCTGCAGACTTACCCTTCACCTTCCTGAGTGACGAGTTCTGGGTCTGCAAAGATGTAGAACACAAAGCGTTACAACCAGCAGGGAAGTCTGCTCTGAGCAGTGGTTCTGTCTAGCACCACGAAAAAGGGACAGGCTCTATTTCCATACCCCCTATTGGAAACTGGAAGGCGCTCATGGTTCACCAGCCCAAACACCAGCACATCTCATGATGTCCATATGTGAGGCGGATGGCATCAAGTTTGAATGGCAGCAACCTGCATGGCACTGTGCTTAATGTTCCCCTGGTGGGGAGGCAAGAATGCCTCCTCTTCAGATAGGGAATGTGGTTGGAAGGTCAGGACCCCGTGGAAGCAGAGTGGGACAGTCAGTACTGGTGGTACACTGGGTGGAAAGCACCTAGGGCAATTTAGGAGCCCCTCCTGCAATGTGGGCATCTGAGATAATGCCCCACAGGTACGAGGAGGAGTGATGTGGACACTCCCTAAACCATCTGTCTGCTCAAACCCCCGTTCCTGAAAGTGCTTCTAATTGCGCCTGTCACAGTGAAACATGCAGTGGTGGGATAGTGTAACCTACCCCACCATTCTTTTGAATTGTTTCTGTAAGTGCTCACTCTGACTAATCTCTAGCTTGTAGATAAACAGCATGTGCATGTAAAAGTCCTGGGGACTAGTTTCAGAAGATACAGCCTCTGACTGTCAAATATCCCAGCTCCAGGTTAGCTGACATTCATCCATGGAGCCAGGATGATGTGAAGCCAAGATGATTAATTAAGATGATGCACACCAGACCATCACTTACCTTATCAGAATGGACTGCACATCAGCACCTGCCTCTTGAGTATTAGCTTTCATAGCAACAGGCCCCCGTGCCTGCTTTCAGCTACCCTTCCATGTGGGTAGGGCAGACACATGTGACAGCGTGACCCCACACCACAGCCAAAGCTGACTGTCCAGGTCTGGGCAGGGAATCAGAGACTGGTAATGTGTAAAGCCAAGAGATGATGGCAGCCAGGTGGTTTGGGTTTGGGTTTTTTTGGTTTGTTTGCTTGTTTTTGTCACATGGAACAGATAAGGAATGGAAGCTGATCTTCAGAATAACAAAAAACTGATTCACACACACCAGAAAGAACAAGACACACAGCAGAGGAAAACTCCTGACCATCTTCAAATCTCTACGTCAAGCTTACTCCCACACTCAGCTGCTCTTCTACATTGAGTTCTGGGGGACACCGTATCTACCCTCATCACAGATTCCCTCTTCTGCTTAAGTTGAGTTGTTTTCTACTACCTACTGGCTAATGATTCATCCAACTATTTCCTCCTTTGCCTCTGTCTATTCTAGACACTATAAAACAAATTATTCATTTTCTAGGCTCCCTTGCAGCTATAGCTCTGCATGAGCTAGAGAGCCATTTTCAATATGATATTAGCAGAAATCATGGAAAAACACTTTTTCACCAACTTCTTCCATAGAAAATGGGTGTGATAGTTCCAACTATAGTAGCAATCTTGCAACTAGGAGAGCAAGCACAAGAACAAAAACCAAATATGGTAAAAAGAGAAACAGAGCCTGGATTTCCTATGGCATAAGTGTGCTGCTAAAACAAGCCCACAAACACTCTCCTGATTTGGTGTTATAATTTTAAAAAAGCACCCTAGTCACTTATGTTAGCCAATACGTTCCTAACAGAAACATTGACAAAGGAGAGTTCTGGGTGACATAAGGAAGAAACCCCCAGACTGAGACCCGGGCAGCCACAGCACTGAAGAGCTTACTGCTGTGGGGGATGACAGTGAAGAAAACAGCAGAGGAGTGGGTAGTATACGTGACTGAGTGAAGTGTGGCTGGGAGAACAGAAAAGCATCAACAGCAAGGAGGGCAATACAGAAAGAGGGGACTAGACAGTGGCAGTGGGTGTTCAGCCCCAGGAAGTTGTGGGGAGGGTGTTGTCAGAACCAGGGCCAGGACCTGAGGCCACAGGAGGGGCTCAGCTGGGGAAAGAGACACTTCTCACCAGACCTGCAGCTCAGATGAGGAAGGCCAGCCCAGGCTGGGCAGAGAATTATGGGCAATAGGCAAAAAGTCACGGGGCAAGGCCTAGGAGAGGGGTGCTGAGTAAAAGAGAGGGGTGCCTTTTCACCAAAATAGTTTATATGACCACAGCCTCAGAGGCTGTTAGTTTATCAGAAGGCTATTGGTGAAGAAGTTAGGTCTGAGAACCCAGTGAGAAGAGCACAAACTTTGCAGCCCACCTGCAGCACTGGGGTTGAATCTGACCCCTATCACTACAGAGTGCCCTGTGTGGACTCCTGTGAGGCACTTGAATTCTCCAGCCTCTTTCACTATGGGTCAAATGACAACAAGGGGAAGGTGAGCCTACCTTGAAGGGCAGGTGTGAGGCTTACATGGAGCACAAGCCAAGTGTCAATTGGGTACTGGCATTGAATGTGGTCTTTGGTATTTGTGTGAACCCCTCTGCCCCCAGCCCCTGAGGACAATGGGCACATTTTCAGCCTGGAGGGAGGCAGGCTGCATCCTCACCCCTTTGTGCCCCTCAGGCCTGAAGATTCCTCTCTTCTTAAAGATCCTGACTAATGAGACCAATAGCAGGAAGTCCAGAAGAATCTAAGGAGGCCCTTGTGGGGAAGAGGCCTATAGCAGGGCACCAGAGGCTGCCTGGGAGGAGGGACAGACCTACCATCTCCTGGGAGGTAATGAGCCTGGCTTGTTGTTGCATCTGGGTGCTGAGGGACATAATGTGCTGCTGGGACTGGGAAGCTGTTACGGGTGGTTGACAAAACATGTCATGCAGCCTCTCATTTTCCTTCTGGAGCTGTTCACTCTCCTGTGGCTTCTCACTCTCCTCCTGTAGCCTCTCATTCACCTTCTGTAGCTTCTCATTTTCCTTCCTCAGTTTCTCATTCTCTATCTGTACCTTCTCCTTTTCCTCCTGTAGCTTATTATTTTCGCTCCGCAGCATCCTGTTTTCCCTCTGTAGCTCCTGATTCTCGTCCTGCAGCTGGTGGGCACAGGGAGGTTAGTCAGTCAGTATCACAGGAACCTCTGAGCTCCCCATGTCTGTGGGGCTGGCCCCCTTAGGTAAACGCTGGTCGGGGTTTCACGGGGACCAAGGTAGAGGGTTTCCTGACCTGGGCAGGTGGCTTTATGACAAGACTGACTACCTTCCAGTTGGGAAACATCATCAAACTGTGCCTGAGGAGAAGGGACAACTGAACACGGGCTGTAAAGTTCAGGGCACCCACTGAAGGGCAGTCAGGGAAGTGGAGGCCATTCAGAGTCATCAAATGGATGTTTTTAGGTGAAAACAGAAGGTGAAGAAAATGTGCTAACACACTGCCTCTGGTTAAGAGCAAGGAGAAATGGACTATTTCCTTACAACTGCATAAAGAAACTGTAGAAGAGTGTGCAAGAAAACAACGAAGTGGTCACCTGTGGACGGTGGGTGTAGGGGACAGGTAGATAAAGATGGGGAGATTTAGTGTACCTTAATATGTTTCTCCTGCTCAAGGAATAAATGTAAATGCACTTCCCATTTTAAAGAAATTCAGATGAAATACATTCATCAGATGGGATTACTGTAGTGGGGTGGCTACTATGTGCCCAACTCTGGTTCATGCACTTTGACCCTCTGAGCTCTCTGTGGGCAGAACCTGAGGCTGCTGTTAATGGGCTTCCTCTTCAACGTGCCTCCTCCTCAGGGCCATTTTTACAGATGCTGCCCTCTCTGCCCTGAATCCTGCTGCTCTCTGTTCTCTGGTCCTGGTACCTGAGCCCTTCCATTGGTGCTACCCCTGAAATATTACAGAGGTCCACAGCCACCTGGTTCTCTCCTGGGTGTGATTTCAAAGGAGGGCCTGAACTCAACATGACCACGCAACTATATCAGAGGTTTATGCAAAAGCCTCCTTGGAGGGACTGCCAGTGTCACTGCCCAGGGGACCACAGAGTAAAGGACATGGTGGTTCAGAAGAGAAGGCCTACGTCTCCTCTTCTCGGCCACGGAAGCTACTCTAGGCATCTGACCTTTTGAAGTGTTGATTAGGGTCAACAGTCAGGAGCAATATCAGCAACAAAATGCTTGCCAAGCAGTTCAAGCTTGCAGGGGAAAAATGTGTTGGGAGGAGATCATGGGAACCACCTGGTTTGAACTACCTGTTTGTTGTTAGCTGCCAGCTCTTTTTCCAATTCATGAAATGTCGTCTTCAGTTCTCTTTCCTGAAAAAAAATTACAGCTCCTTCACAATTAAAATACATTATAAAACTGCCCTGGCTGGTGTGGCTCAGTGCATTGAGTGCCAACCTGTGAACCAGAGGGTCGCCAGTTCAATTCCCAGTGAGGGCACATGCATGGGATGTGGGCCAGGTCCCCAGTAGGGGTGCGAAGAGGTTACCACACATTGATGCTGCTCTCCTTCTCTCCCTGCCTTCCCCTCTCTTTAAAAATGAATAAATAAAGTTTTATTAAATGTATATATTATAATACTGCAGATTTTAAAATTATTGGCTCATTATTACGAAGACAGACCTGAGAAAAAGAATAGGAAGTTCAGACAAAGAGAAGAAAACATGGAATCTTAGTCTCGGGGAGGATGGATTGCTGACTAACACTTTTTACACAAGTAGCTAAGGGCCTGAAAAAAAAAGCTATGAGCTTGGATCTTTATATCATATCTTTAACTGATATAAAGTATAGATAGCTCAAAGATTTAAACATAAAAACTCTAGGGACTATCAGCAAGATGGTGGGATTAAGAGGTTAAGCTTTCAAAACACCCACAGTTGAGATGACCTTTATGGGAACCTGGGAATCCAGCTGAAAGAGTCCAGTACCTCGATGGAGCTAAAAATCCAAGAAGTGATGCATTGACAGGAGAAGAACTGTTTGACATTTCTGCATCAGCCCTCACACAAGACAGCAAAGTTCAGTGCCCAGATGGACCTCATCAAGCTCACAAACTTTCCCACATGGGAAAAACCACTGCCCCAGCCATGAGGGATGCTGCCCAGGGAGGCCACTTCTCTCTCACAGCCCCCAGAACACAGGGCATTGGCATGGCTGAATCGGGTATGCTGTTCTGACACACAAATCTCAGCAACCAGCCACAGAGGGTACTGGCTGGCTTGTGGACACCAGGAGGGGTGGGAGGACAGAAGGTATAAGGGTAGAGTGTTTCTATGCAGTTGAAGTTCAATTGTTATCAGCTGATACCAGACAGCTGGAACTATAAAATGTTTTATGGAAGCCTCATACTAATCACAAAAAAACACCTACAGCAGCTACAAAAATGATAAAAAGAAAGGAATCAAAACATACCACTCCCTAGTGGGGAGGATTCAATCACAAAAGAAGACAACAAGAGAAAAAGAAAACAACAAAGTAACTCCAAAAAAGTCTGAAATCAAGAAAATAGCAATAGTAAGTGATTACCTACCAATAATTACTTTTTAATTTTCAATTACACTCCACATACACTATTATATTAATTTTAGTGTATGTACAACACAGTGATTACACACTTACATACCTTACAAAGTCATCAACTCAGTAAGTCTAGAACCCATCTGACACCATACATAGTTGTTACTATATTTTCGATGGTACTTCCTATGCTGTACTTTACCTCTCCATGACTGCTTTTAGAAATGACAATTTGCACTTCTCAATCCCTCCACCTTTTTCACCGATCCTCCCAATCCCCTTCAATCTGGCAACCATCAATTTGTTCTGTATCTATGAGTTTGTTCCTGTTTTGTTTGGTCAACTATTTTGTTTTTTAGATTTCACATGGAAATGAAATCATATGGTATGTGTCTTTCTCTTGTCTGCTCATTTCACTTAGCATAATATCTTCTAAGTCCATCCATGTTGTCTCATATGGAAAGATTTCATTCTTTTGAGTCCTCTTTTTGAGACCTCCCCCCATACAGAGCCACAGAGTGGTGATGCAGGCTGCCCTGCCCTGCCTATTGCCTAAGGCTCCGCCCTACACAATTTACCAGTGCTTTTTCAACAATAGGCCACACTACTAAGGGTGTCAAAGCAGTTCTACCTAATACACAGAAACAAACATAGGGAGGCTGCCAAATTGAGGGGGGAAAGAAATATGGCCCAAATGAAAGAACAGAAGGAAATCCCAGGAAAAGAACTAAACTTAAGGCAGATAACCAACCTATCAGATGCAGAGTGGAAAATACTGATGGTCAGGATATGCAAAGAGCTCAGTGAGTATGGCAACAACATAAAGGAAGAAATGAAGGTTACACTAAGTGAAATAGAGAACCATCATTAGAGGGGAGGAAGGTGGGATTCAAATAAACATTTTGGAACATAAAGAAGAAATAAGCATTCACCAGAACAGGAGGAAGACAAAAGAATTGAGGAAACCAAAGAGAGTATAAGGACCCTCTAGGACATCTCCAAAAATACGAACATCCGTTTTACACAGATGCCAGAAGCAGGAGACGAAGAACAAGAAATTGAAAACTTATTTGAAAAAATCATGAAAACATGAAAGAAGACTTCCCTAATTTGCTGAAGGAAGTAGACACCCAAGTCCAGGAAGCACAGAAAGTCCCAAACAAGTTGGAACCAAGGAGGACCACAGCAAGACACATCATAATTAAAATGCCCAAGGTTAAAGATAAAGAATCTTAAAAGCAGCAAGAGAAAAGCACAGAGTTACTTACTGGGAGTACCCATAAGACTATTGGCTGATTTCTCAAAAGAAGCTCTGCAGGCAAGAAGGCACTGGCAAGAAGTATTCAAAGTGATAAAAAGCAAGGATCCAGTGAAGCTATCTTTTAGAATTGAAGGGCAGATAGAGTGCTTCCCAGACAAGGTAAAGCTAAAGCAGTTTATCATCACAAGCCATTACCACCTCAAATGTTAAAGGGGCTTATTGAAGAAAAAGAAGAAGATCCAAACTATGAACTGTAAAATGGAAGCAAATTCACAGCTATCAACCACTGATTCTGAAAAACACAAAATAAGCCAACAACCAGAACATAAACAGAATCATAGGAATGGAGATCATTTGGAGGGTTATGAGTTGGGAGGGTTAAAGGGAAGAATGAGGGAAGGGGTGCAGAGATTAAGAAGCCAGTTGGTGAAAGACAAATACCATATGATCTCAGCTATAACAGGAAGCTAATAAACAAAATTACCTAACAAACAAAACAGAACCACAGGCATGGGAACATGGAACAGACTGAAAGTGACTGGAGGGGAAGGGGAGGCAGATAATGGTGTAAAGGGGAAGGGACTAGACAAAGGATGTATATGAATGACCCACAGGCATGGACAACAGTGTGGGAATTGACTGTGGGAGCAGAGCGTGGGATGGGCAGAGGTGGGCAAAAGGCGAAAAATTGGGACAACTATAATAGAATAAGAATGAAAAATGACTTAATTTAAAAACGCTACTAAGAAAAAAGTGTAACACCTTTAAAACTATAATTGGAGTTATAGTGTATTGATATTCTTTAAATGAAAAGGCACCATTTTGTTTAAAAGAAGCGTAAGTGTCAGGTACGAAATAGACAGGTGGTGCTCAGAACAATGTAGAAAATGGAGAAGCCAAAGACCTTATATGCACGACTCATGGACATGAAGTAAGCAGGTGTTGTGGGGGTAAATTGCTGGAGGGAAGTGCGGGTCCAGGTTGGGTAGAGGGGTGCAAAGGGCAAAAAGTTGGGACAACTGTAATAGCATAATCAATAAAATATGTTTTTTAAAAAGAACAACATAAGGATGGGTTAATTTCCATGCATTATACAAATTCACAGATTGATTAGGAAATCGATTGACAAGCAGCCAAAGAATGGAAACAGAGTTCTTAAACAAGAATGGCTTTCTTCAGTGGGAAACTGGTGAAACATCAAGTGGTAGAATCACTTTACTGCCAACTATTGGGCATGAAGCTCTTTCTTAACAAGCTTGCAGAGCAGAAAGAGAAGCACAGCAGCATTATTGACTGTCAATGGCCCTTCCTTGACATGGAAATAATTATCAGTGATACCATTGGACTATTATAGATTCATCCAGTGGTGGCCAGGGCCACATCCAGCTAACTCAGGAGAGCACGTTTTAGACTCAAGGCTTTCCAAACGCACAACTATTTTTCGTTTGTTTTAAAAGATTTTATTCATTTATTTTTAGAGAGAAGGGAAAGGAAGAAGAGAGGGAGAGAAACATCAAAGAGAGAAACATTGATCGGCTCCCTCTCCGATGCACCCAACAGGGACTAAACCAACAGCGCAGTCATGTGCCCTGACCTGGGATGGAACCACCAACCTTTCACTTTGCAGGGTGGCACCCAACCTCCTGAGCCACACCAGTTGGGTCCCGATTCCATATTTGTTGACTTCACATTGGTAGCACGAAATCGGCCATGGTGGGAATATTGACACCACAGGAAATTGCAAATGCTACAAATGAAAGACTTTCTAGTTCCATAGAGCCAGTTCTGAAATACCGCCACACCACTATATCCATTCCAAGTATTTTCAAAGCCAGCAGATTTATAAGAGTTGTTTTCAACTCTTAGAAAGAGATACACTATCTAAGAGTTGTTTTCAACTGGGTTGGAGTCAAAAGGAGGACAAGGTTGTTCAAGAAGAGACACAGCTGTGTGTGTTTGAACAGGATCCCAGGAAGATCTGATGCTGTGCACATACATGTCACGACTCTCACCCAAGCACCCCAAGAACCCTATTCTGTGCTTTCTTGCATTGGCAGGTGGTCTGAAAATATGGAAATTTTGATGTCTTTCCACCTTCCTAAAACCATAGAATGAAAATGGAAACTTCATTGGAGGACAGAGGGCTGTCAGCTGGCTTTGGGAAGAAAGGCACAGAGGATCTGCCCACCTGAATTTTCGTCTCCTTGAGAAATCTCAGGTCCTCATACTCCTGTGTCTGCCTGAGCAGTTCCTCGCAGTCCATATCCTCCAGAGACCCGAGGTTGGAGCCCATCGTACTGTGGGACAGCGGGGACCCTGGTTTCTGAAAAGGCCAGGGCATGATTTTGTTTAGAGGAATAGCTAACCTTGGTTTTGTCTCTCACATCTAGAGCAGAGTCCGATGGGCACATCTTACCCCAACCACAAACCCCAACCTGTCCTCATTAGATATCTGCACACCTGTGAACATCCACACCACTCTGGGTTCTCCTTCTCCAGTGTTCTCCTCAGGGCTCAGGCCTGGCCTGGGAGAAGCAATTCCCACAGAAGAGCAGAAAATGGACCATGTTACAGTGTTTTTCACAATCACTCCAAATGGAGTCTTACCTGGTGTTTTTCCCTCAGAATTTAAAAAACATATTAACACACTGGTTATCCACCTACACAGAATTTGGTATCCATTTTGGCTCCTATACTTCAGTGAAATTCAAATTTAGGAGAACATGACTCAAGTTCAAAGGAAACTATGGATATGAAAATGATGTTCTCACTTACCAAAACTCAGGATTTCCTAACAGAACGTAACCCTTTGACCTTTGATGAGGTGCTTTCCGAACAACTCCAAATTCAAATTCCTGCCTATGTATCGAATGCCTGGTCAGCCAGCACCACGTCAGGTGAAGTATGGACTCAGGAAATGTTAGATGAGCTCGGGAATGAGGGTTGAGGAGCTGGGGCCAGAAGTATGAGATCCATTTGGGGAATCAGCACCTTATTTTCCATAAAATGTCCCTGACCACACTGGGGAAACATTCAGGACAGGAGGGTCCTGGTCACTACAGTAAAAACACACAGAGCTCGCACTTCAACCCCGACGCCTCCCACCCTCCACATTCCTACTCGGAGTGAGATGACGGAGCCCCTAAGATTTCAGGCATAGCCCATGACAATCCCCTTCCAGAAAAGTTGCCTTTTTAGGCAAAACATGGAATGATTGTGAGAAACAGTATTGGTTCATGTTCAAAAACCAGATTTTCTGCATGTTAGGAGGACCCTTAGGAGCTAAATACATTCTGAAGATATTTCTCCTTAAAACTTATCTCCTATGACAGGTTTAGTCATACAGGTTTACATGCTAAGATACAGTCCAGGGATAACGTCAATAAAGTGTTTCTGAATAAACTTGATAATATATCCAGTAGAAAAGCAGGAACTTTGAGGTTTAGTGTGACCTTGAGCAAGCTATATGTCCTCCACGTCTTGACCCATAAAGGAGCATTGTTAATAATATTTGAAAAAAAGAAATTAATATGCTCATGAGGTGTCTACTTTGAGAGTGTTACTGTGTGTGATAGTTAGGAGGGTTAGAAGTTAATGTCTATAAGGTGTTCTGCACAGCAGCTGGAAATCAGTAGATACAGTCGATAAATGTTACCTATTGTGTGTGACCTCCAGAGACCCCTCAGTCTTCCTGTCTTGCAGCCAGCACTCAGCAAATTTGTGTTGAAAGAAAAATACATTCGTTTAAATTTTGCCTCGTTTCTCATCCAGTGATAAAAGCCCTTTCTGCATAAGGAATAATAATATCTAGGAAGTTCTTCCCATACACCACATAATGTTGAGTGCTCTGTGCTAATTTAACCCTCTCAACCACCCATCTTACAGAAAAGAAACCGGGCCACGGGAAAGTTCAGTAACTCGCCTACTGTCACACGGCCAGTGTGGGATAGAGCAGAGATGCAATCCCAGGCACTGGCCTCCAGAATCCGGCCTCACAGTACCTGAGTCCCCACACTGGCAGAGGAAATAAAACTAGCACAAACCAAGTGAATGAATTTTGAGAACAGAGAAGCACATTTTCAACAAAAGCAATCTGAAAAGTCTTTTCCACTGGGTACCTCTTCTAATGGAGAGTTAGGAAGGAAACTTTTCAGCTCATCCCAAAATACTTTTTTTTGTTGGTCTACTTCCTCAGATAGCTCTTCTTTCCACTCCTCAAACACGGCTTTAGCATCTCTTTTCCTCTGACAGGTGGTCTTTCCTTCCTACAAAGAACATCAAGAACATTAGAATCATTAATTCCACATTATGGCAAATATTTACTGAGAA
>JAPYXV010003246.1:0-12434 GCA_028533065.1 Trachops cirrhosus
ACGGCGGGGAGTGATGCTGAGATGCGAGTGAGCAGGCGAGTGTGGGAGGCAGGAGGCACTGAAGGTGACTCTGGTTTTCCGGCCTCAAATGCAGACCAAGTGGCCTGGGCCTCGGCAGCTCAGTGCATTTCGGACTTGGGTGCGATGGGGTGGTGCTGTTTCACTGAAGCAATGCTGCCGTGCGTGGGGGGGAGGAGAGGTGGTGAAGTGGTGGGCGGGGCAGAGGGGGGCAATCAGTAGGATAAGGACTAAGAGGGGAGGTCAGCTAAAGGGAATGTTTGTGCTAAGGTGTGTTCAGAGAAAGCAGGGACATGCTTTGCAGCACCTTGGTGCAGGAAGAGCTGATGGAGGACTGGGAGGCACAGAGACAGGTCTCTGATTGGGTGTCAGGGACAAGAAGACCAGTGGCGAGGTGGAGATCCAGCAGAAGTATGTTTGTGGGACTACTAATCACATCGTTCTTTGTTATGACACCAGGGGCTTTGCTCACCCTAGGGAAACTGTCCCTGCCAGAACTGGCCAGTGGCTAGAGATAGGGAAGGACTTGCCTGCAGATGTGACAGGCCATGGCAAACCAGCCAGTCCAAAGGGCACAGCCCCTACCACCCCTTTTTCGGAGCTCTTACACCCCAGCCTCCTCCCCTCCTGCCCTAATCCCACTAGGACCAGGTACCAGGCAACAAGAGGCAGTCCCTACACCCTAGAGCCCACAGACATTATTCAAACTAGCCAGGCCTAAGCCTGCTTCTCCTGCCTCACCTCCCCTTCTCCATGGAACCCTCCATCAAGGATATGCCCAGGTGTCCCCCTCTCTCCTTCTATCTGCGTCTGACCAGCTCTGAGGCTGACCTGCCTGGCCCTGTAGTGTGGCTTTTCCTCTGCCTCTTGGGAAGTGGGAGCATTAAATGGTGGTATTTGTCTCCTAGGTGTGTTGGCCTGATATACTGAATGATAATAAGATCTACGTTTCCCCCCAAAAAAAAGTAGGATGTGGGAGACCCTATTTGGGTCCATGCCAGTGGAGCTCGACTGCGGGCCACCCAGGGAAGAAGATGGGGCGTGCATGCTGCCCACCAGATGCCCAGGTCACTCACCATGGGAGATGGTGCCATGGCAGTGTGGGTGTCGTCCACACCCCCTGCTGGCCTGGCTGCTGTCTTCCTGCGGGTCCTCTTCACTCTGTGGGAGACACCAGGGTCTTTGACAAGAGGTCACTCTCTGAGGCTGGAGTGCGTGGCTAGGGCAGATGCAGGGTTGGACAAACCAGGAACTTTAATAACAAGACTTTGTAACCAGGTCCGTCTGGTTTTGGACATCAGGGTCCACAGCTGGGAACACACTGAAGCCTGGATCAGCAGGTGGGTTCTCACCCACCCCCAGCCTTCCTTGGGGCCTCCCAAGCCCTCCAGCCCCCATTCTGCACCTTGGGCCCACACCCTATGCAGCTCACAGGAAGTAGGTGATGCAGAGGCAGCCAGCCAGCAGCGCAGTGACACCAGCTCCCCCGACAGCTCCATGAACCACGCCTGCCCTGGTCTCTAGTTCCCCTGCACATGAGAGAGGCTTGGGGTGAACTCCAATCTGAATGTGCAGGCTGTGTCCTTTCCCCTCAGGCATGAAGACAGGGGTGCCCCTCAGCTCCCAAGCAGGCTCATCACCAAGGCCCCCCCAGAGCCACAGCATAAAGGGAATGGTCTACACACACCCCCTCACCAATCCTTATGCTCCTGGGCAGCACCCCTCATTGCTACTGAGACCAGGTCCCTCTCCCCCTGGGTGTCTCTGAGGCAGATGCGCCCTGGCTGCACAGAACTTTTCGTCTCAGGGTCACGTGGGCATTCCCGCAGAGACACACAGAGAGCTGCGCGGTGCTGAGAGACCCACTCCTCCTTCCTTCCTGGGAAGCATTCTGAATCTTCTCTCCTCGTCCCCTCTGGCACTGTCACTCAGGGTCAAAAGTGGCCTTTGTGTCTCCAGAAAGGGGCACAATCAGGGAGGTTCTCAGACTCTTCAGGAAACCCCAGATCACTCTCTTGTTTCCCACTGGCCAGTCTCCCAAGAGCCCCATATCCATAGTCAGGGTGGTGTCTCTGGGCACCACCTGTCTGATGGGACCTAAGAAAGTCCCTGTCCAGTGGGGGTGGGGACCAGATGCTGTCACCAATGGCAACAGGGTGGGGGGAGCACTGGGCTCCAGAGACAGGCCAGGGTCAGGGTTAAGGGGCTGACAGTCACAAAATAGCTCAAGGAGATTATTCTGAGCACTGGAAAGTCTTTGTGTGATACTGTAAAGGTAGACACAGCCAATCACACAAAGTCCAAACCCCCAGCATGTCCAGCACCACGAATGGACCCTGAAGTAGACTGTGGGTTGTGGGTGACGGTGCCGAGTCACTGTAGGTTCATGGATTGTGCACATGTCCCCTCGGGTGGCGGGTGTGCTTGTAAGAAAGGGAGCAGCAGGTGTAGGGACAATCCATCTACCTTCTGCTCAGTCTCCCTGTGGACCTGCAGCTGCTCTAAACACCGCATCTCCTGGAAAATGACCCCAGCGTGGGTGACTGAAGGAAGAGCCTCCTTTAGGATGGGCAGGGAGGAGCTCGTGGGTTACCCTTGGGAGACAGCAGTAAAGGACATTGGGGAAGAGGCCTGAAGGGAGTTCCTCCATCTAACTGGGTCCCGTCCCTCTGTTAGACTCTGGGAGACTTGCTCTGAATCAGCTGGGCACAGACCCCTCTTCAATCAATGCCACGTGGACAGGATGCTGCTTCCCACCTGTGATGTCTCCCAGGCAGTCACCGATGGCAGGGTTCTGAGGGGCACCTGGGACAGGAAGAGAGGAGTTTCCTCTTCAGTGGGTGGGATGGGATGAGACATGTGTAGGCATCACCCCATCCTCAGACCACAGAAATTCAGAACACACAGGGTTCTGTCCTCTGGGTCCCCTGCGGAGCCAGGCCTCCAGGACAAAGGCACCCGCACAGCAGCCTGGCTCTCCTGCTCCCACACCCTCAGGGGCCCTGCTGTTCTGACCCAGAACTCACAGGTGACGTTGAGCTGGATGGTTCTCTCCACAGTCACCCCCACTGCAGGGAACTGCACCTGACAGGTGAGGTTGGTGCCGTGGTCCTGGGGCCGTGGGGTGAGGGTGAGCACGGAGGACAGGTGGGTCCTTGGGCCCAGGGATGTGTGAGCAGCTGACATCCAGGAGAAGAAGGGGGGTGTGCCCCGCTCACAGGCCCAGAGCACAGAGCAGGTCAAGTTGATGGGGCGGCCGGACTCCAGGGTCCCAGGGATGAGGATGTCAGGTGTGTGGTTGAGGGCTGGTGAGGAGAAGGGTGGACAGGGGATCAGGAGTGGGGGTCCCAAGTGCAGCCCTGAGAGAAGCCTCAAGGTTTGGTCCAGCTCCTCCCTCTGAGTCCCGACATGCTGTTACCCCCTCCCCCTCCCAGGGCCATCCCAGCCCTGCCCCAGGGCCACCTTGAACTTCCCTGTGGCCTCTCTGGGAGCCTGTTCCTTACCCGTCACATGCACGGTGAGCTTGTTCCTTTTGTATGAATATTTCTCAGAATTTCCTCTCTCCACCCGAAAAAAGTACATTCCGTCATCGCTCCTCCTGGCGTCTCTGATGTCCAGGGAGCAGTTGTGACTCCTGGGATCCCCAAGGAGGAGGAATCGGCCCTGTGTCTCCTCCTGCACTTTACGATCTTGTTTGTTTGTGGCTGCAGGAGGATCTCGTAATTCCTTAGCCCCTTCCCGGAACCAGTAGCCGTAAGTGGGGAAAGGATTATGCCAGTAGGACCCTGGATACTCAAATGAGCAGGGCACAGAGACACACAGGCCCTCCTGCACCATCACAGTCCCCTGTATTTTTATCCTGTATCTTCCATCCTGAGCCATGGACCCTGAGGGGAAAGCAGGGTCAGCAGCTGCCCTCACCCACCCACAGCCTTCCCCTCAGGCTCTCACCTGCCCACAGCAGGGCCAGCAGCAGCAGCAGCATCACTGACAAGGAGGGTGTCTTGTTCCTGTGGGTGAAAAAGAATGAAGGCCCTAGGAGGGGGCTGTGGGGAGACCACAGAAGCTGGGAGGAGCATGAGATCTTAGCTGTTCACAAAAGAGGATCCTCAGGGCTGAAGCACATCCCTCTCTGCACAGAGCCAGGGGACACCTCGCAACCCACACATGCTTGCACCCAGGAAAGAGCAGACAGAGAGCTGATCCTGAGTCCTGGCCCCTTGGCGGCTCCCCTGCAGCACCAGAGCAGCAGCAGGAGCTCTGAGTACAGACACGAGAGTCTCCTGAGAGGCCGCATCAGAGGGGCTGGTCATCTCCTTCTTGAGCAAGAGTCAGAGCCTCACCTGGGAGCTGTGCTGGGTCCCACAGGGTGTAGGACTCGTAATGTTCCTGTGAGAGTCAGGGAAAAGGGAAGTGGGGGTCTCTGTGAGGAGAAGGCAGTGCTCACTCACTCACTCACTAATCCATTCATTCATTCACCCATTCATTCATTCATTAATTCACTCACTCATTCATTCATTCACAAGCACTCAGGGAGCATCTAAGTGTCAGCTGCCTGAAGACAAGACAAGAGGGAACCCATGGACCTGGTCCGTGTCCCTGAGAAAGTCCCCACCACAGACATCCCTCCCTCCCAACACAGGAAGGCTGTGGTCACTGGGGAGTTGACCACGTTTCCTGCTCACATACTGTTTTTTTTTTCTAAAAATAGAAGTGTGGGGTGTTTTAAAAATCTAACATGCTGAGGAACTGCAAGAGTGTTTTCCAAAGCAGATGCACAGCTTTGCAGTGGAGAGCAAATCAGAAGAGGTCGGTTTCCTTCTTATTCCCTCCAATATTTTTTCCTTTCTCTTTTTTAGTTTTTTTGATAACAGCCAACTTACTGAATCATGGTGAAACTTCCTTGTGTGAATTAATTTAAATTTACCTCTTATTGGTAATGTTGAACGTATTTTCATGTATTCATTGACCATTTGTATGTCCTTATGGAAATGTCTATTCAAATAATTGAGAAAATTGTAAGTAGGATTCTTTCTGGGGTTTTTTTTTTTGGTTGTTGTGGTATTGTGACCATTTTTCTACAATGGGGTTTATTTTTTTAATATTGCTTCATGTGAATATCTTGGTTATTCTAGATTCAAGTCATTCATGAAGTCTATATTTGTAGATAATTTTCTCCAAATCTGTCACTTTTCCTTTAACTCTCTTAAAAGTGGCTTTTTAGAACAGCAATCCCCTGTTCCCCGAGATATGTGCCCCTCCCAGGGTGACCCTCTGCTGCGTGAGGATGTGGAAGAACAAGGCAAACTAAGTCTGGAGGGCAGATGGGGACATTCATGGGGGGCAGCAGGTCACATGGGCAGTGCAGAGGGTGAATGTTGGCCCCCAAAGAGAGCCTGGTACCTGCAAATGCTACCTGATGAGGGGAATGGTCTTTGCAGATGGGATGGAGGTGAGGATATTGACCTGGAGAGCATCCTCCCTTGTCAGGGTTGGTTCCTGAATGTAGTCACACATGTCCTCCAAGGGAGACACCACAGGTGACTTTCTGTACACAGATCAGGATGAGGCAGTGTGGCCAGGGGACAGGCTGCAGTGACCCAGACACCAACCAAGGACTGCTGAGAGCCCCAGTCCCTGGGAATCACAAAGGTGGACTCTCCCCTTGAGCCTGTGAGGACATGAGTCCCACCAAACACTGGATTTCCACACATCAGACCTTATTTCTCATCACAGGGTTCAGGACATGGGACCCCAAGGTGTGACACCTAGTTTTTCTCTGTTTCAGGGGCCTCAACTGGGAACTTAGAAGGACAGCAGATACACATATTTTACTTCTTACATGAATTTCTAGCCCCCAAATCAAAGAGAATAAAACTTTTGTTAAAGGCACTGAGTATGTGGTAATTTGTTTCAATGGCCTCAGGAAAGCAAACAGGCAGGAAATCACGGGGCATCTCTGGGAAAAATCAGAGATGGAATTAAGAAAAGTCCTCCTTCTCCGGACCCACTCCTCTGTTCCTCTTTGCAGACAGACTTCTCAGGGTTTTCTGGACCCTGGGTTCCCATATCCCCTCCTCCAGTTCTCTGCTGATCCTGCTCCAATCACATCTTCACACCTTTCCCACCAACCACTGAGACCCAATGACGACGTGTTTTCTTGTGTCTTCTCTTCTCCGTGGGCCACCAGAGCCTGTGCTCCCTCACCGCTGTCACCGTCTCACACTGACACGTGTGCCCCCATCTCCAGTCCTGACCACTTCCTCATCTCCATTGTTCACACCAGCTCTCGCTCAAGTCCCCTGGGGGTCATGAGGTGGCTTCTCAGAACGAACATCCCCCTCAAAACCCCTCTCTGGCCCCTGAAACACACACCCTCCCTTCAGTGGCTCAGTGCTGTAGTGCCTTCACTGAGTTAAATTCTATCTTCTTGTCTCCAGAATGGGAGCTTCTGGATGACATGGATTTTGATGTTGGATTTATGCTTGCATCCCCAGGAACTACAACAAAGGTGGCACACAGTAGGTATTCAGTGATACTTGCTAAACAGGATATAAATACATGACTATCCTACGTATATCATTGTTCACAATATACAACAATTACACATACACGCACACATACACACACACATGAGGAGGTGACTTTTAACTGAGATCAAAAAATGATCAGCACTTGGAGATGTAGGAATCCAAAGGGAAGAGCATTTCAGCACAAGGAACTGTACATGCAAAGTCTCAGAGTCACAAAGACCCTGGCTCAGCTGGGAGCGGGAATGGTGTGGAATTCCAGAAGAGGAGGAATTTAATGGAGAGTCCAGCAGGGCACCGGCCACACCAGTCCTAAATCCAGCCTGTAGAGTTTGTCCCTGGTCCCCAGCCACAGAGAGGAAACGTTGCTGTTCACCCCGTGTAGAACCTGGAGGAGAGGGATCTGCAAACACAGTCAGGAGGCCTGATTTGAGAACAGAGGTGGAGGCAGGATTTTGTTGAGTTCAGAGACCCAGGAAGAGAGGAGGCCACAGGAATGACCAAGGTCAGGATGGAGAGGAGACGGGCATTGAGCTGAGCTGTGACAAGGAGGAAGGGTGGACAAGACTTAGTGAGTTATGGAATCACAAGGAAGGAAGGGAGGGAATCCCTGGCCCTGGCCCTGGCCCTGGACTCAGCCACAGCCCCTTGCCCTCCGGTGCCTTCCCTTCCCCCTGAGGCAGGGCTCACATGAGGATGATGAGGCAGAGCAGGAGAAGCAGGGTCTTAGCAGCTGCTTCCACAATGGCCACCAGCACCACCACTGCCCCAGGCCCTGATTTCCCTGCAGGAAAGAGGGACGAGGAGGGCGTCACCTGCTCAATGGCAATCCTGTGTCCTTTGGCTCCACTGGAAACCTGGAGGTCGTCCTCCAGGCCTTCCTGCATCCATAGACTGGGGGCTGCCTGTTCCATTACCCCTGAACCTGCTCTGACCCCAGGCTGTTGGACAGAAAATAGAAGTTCTCAGTTGGAATTCATCAGAAGAACACATTGTGTTCATTAATTAAATCTATGGGGAAAGTGAAAAACCAACCCATTTAATGGGAGAAATGTTTCCTAATCATAAATCTGGTAAGGCTTATTATCCAGCACATAGAAAGAACTCCTACAGTCTTGGCTGACATCTCAGTTGGTTAGAGCATCATCCCAATGTGCCAATATTATGGGTTCGATCCCTGATCAGGGCAGATAGAAGAAGCGACCAATGAAACCATAAGTAAGTGTAACAGCAAATTGATGTTTCTGTCTCTGTCCCTTCCTCTCTCTGTGAAATCAATTTAGAAAACAAATCTTAAACAAAAAAAAATATTCTTACAACTCAACAACAGCAACTCAAACAACCCAATTAAAAATGTGCACAGGGTTGGGTTGTTCTAAACAAATTAATTTTATAAAATGGGTAAAGGACTTGAAAAAATTGTCTTCAAAGATAAATACAAATGGACAGTAACTGCACAAGAAAATAAATGGCTTTGTTGTTATTACACACAAGTGCAAATCAAAGGTGTGCTGAAACAGCCCTTCATCTCCACTCTTGACCTGTGTTATTTTTCAAGGAGAATAAC
Source organism: Trachops cirrhosus (assembly GCA_028533065.1). NCBI lineage: Eukaryota > Metazoa > Chordata > Mammalia > Chiroptera > Phyllostomidae > Trachops > Trachops cirrhosus. Next base: position 8,116 of record JAPYXV010003246.1, read on the forward strand.
AATGCAGGTCATCATGGGGAAAATTGGAAGGCTTACACTTTGGTTTTGGGAACCTGAAATGAAGCTTCCACCGTGGAGATCCATCTGCAGTTTCTCCTAAAAGGGACACACAGACACTACCCTGTGACCCAGCAATTCCACTCCCAGGCATATGCCCAAAAAACATATGTTCCAACAAAAAGAGCATAACCAATATGGACAGCAGTGATCTCACTGTCAAAAATGGAAACACCCAAACGTCTGCCTACTGATGAACTTATGAATGTGATACATCCATACAATGGGGTGTTATCAAATACAATGTACAGAAGTTGTGTTATGGAATTGTCCACCTGAGCTTATATAATTTTATTAAACAATGTCACCTCAATAAGTTGAATGAAAAAGTAAAAAAAAAAATAAAGAAAAAGTAAGAATAAATACATTAAAAACTGCAGGAGGGAAACTAAACGTGAGCCTGGTGGACTCGACCAGCCACATGCTGAACAGGCCCCAGGCACTGCTTCAAGACCCCGTCCCCCCTAGACCTGGGGACCGCAGGACAAGCCCCCACACACCCATGTCTGCCAATAGCAGGGCCCAGACATCCTGGTTCCTGGCATCCTGAGGCTGAATCTGAGAACAAGTTGGAGCTGCTGTGCCTCGTCCCAGCTGAGCTGAGGTCATCACTGGCCTGGACTAGCTCATATACTTCCCCATCCTCTCTCACATCTCCCGACCAGGGGCAGCCCACACACCAGCCGCCAAGGCACACTTGGCACTGAGACGCAGGGACATCTGGGCGCCAGCAGGTGCCGCACTCAGTAGGTGAGCTCCCCTCTGTAGCCCCTACACAGGGCAGTGCCACACCCTCAGGGAGGGAAGATACCTACCAGGGGACCGCGGTGAGGGCTGAGCTCGGGACAGTTAAAATTGAGCCAATTAGATTGGCAGCAGTGTGTGAGTCCCATACAGTCGCTGCGGGGGAGGAGGACCTCGCACCACACAGGCCCCCGAGGGCTGCCCTCACAGCTGCGTGAACCAGTACCTGACTCAGACGGATCCCCACACAGTAAGGGATCCCCAGGTTCTTGCAGGATTGGACTGGCTTGCCTACATGACTCTGCAGGTGGCAGGGAACTAGGTCAGGTCAGGATTTCATAACCACGTACCAAACACTGGGCATTTCAAACAACAGAAGTGTATTTAAGCCTGGGAAGTCCAAGTTTGTGTGTCAGCAGATTTGGTTCCAGGTGTGAACCCAACTCTTGGCTTGCTGGTGGCTGACTTCTCCCTGTCCTCCTGTGCCTTTTTTCTTTTCTTTTTTTTTTTTGGCATGTGGGAAGAGGAAGGGGAGATTGCTCTCTCTTTCTTTTCTTATAAAGCCGTCAGTCTTTGGGGGACACTATCATGAACTCCTTTAACCTCAATTATTCTGAAATAACAATCATGTCACTTCAACATATGGATTGGGGGGACCCGATTCAGTCTATGGCATTCAGGCTCCATGGGTTCCCCACCTTCCATCCATCCTTGTCCTTACTGTAGTTAGTTCCATACCTGTCGTATGCACAGTCTTTCTTCTTTTACTCCTGTAGTTTCCTTCTCCTCTTTGCAATAATGTCACTCCCCTTGTTGCAATAATCCTTGTTTAAAAGTCCTCACCTGAGGATATGTTTTTATTAGAGAGAGAAAGAGAGAGAGAAACAGAAATGTTGATCAGTTGCCTCTCATATGCATCCCAAACAGGGATCAAAACTGTAACCTAGGCATGTGCCCTGACTGGGAATCGAACCAGCAACCCTTTGGTGTAGGAGACAATGCTACAACCAACCAAGCCATTTCTCAGGGCTTATGATAATCCTTCTGAATAAAGTGTCTCCTTATCTAGTCCCAGATTTGTTTTTTACATGATGGACTGAAGGCTGAAGGCCAGCCTCCTCTGCTCGGCTGTGGAGCCCTTGGAGAGCAGACCCCACCTTGCCTCCTTTGCCCCGGGTTCCAGCTATCACACATGGCCTGCTCCTGCCCAGACAGTGGCCAGGACCTCTCCCAGCCCCTTGCTTTGTGCCTGATGCCACCACTGCCTGGGACGCTTTCCCTCCTGTCTCTGCTTGGCCAACTCCTGCTTTCCCCTCAAGGGGCATCTCAAGAGGGGTTCCTCCTGAGAAGCTTTTTCTCACTCCCTTTCCACCCCTGAGGGCAAAAGCCAGAGTTCTGGTCCTTGGACCCCAGGTCATGGGAACCTCATCACACTGTGTTTTAATAGTTTACATATTTCTGTGCCTTCCCCAAACCCTAAACCATAGACTTGAGCTCCCCTGAGGCAGGAACTGTATCTTCTTCCTCTTACTGTTTCCGGTGTATAATGGACATGCAGTAAAAGATTAGAGAACAAAGAAATGGGGAGAAATGTAGGGATTTCCCAGTGTTTCCCTCATGAATATGATGCAAAGGAGCTGAAATGCACTTTTCTTATGAAATGAGCCGGGAGCAAAGGTTGCTCTGGTGACCTTGAAAAGAAGAACTGGAGAAAGTTTGTCAATCTGCAAAAGTGACTCGGAAGGCAGAAACAGGAGACTCTCCCCCATGCTTCTCATCTGGGAGTTTTACCACCCACAGACATTTGGAAATGTCTGGAGATACCATGGTTGTCAAAACAGGGCAGGGGAAGCTCCTGGCACCTTGTGGGCAGAGACCAGGGATGTTGCTTAACATCCTACAATGCACAGGACAGCCCACCCCCACAGAACCAAAACCCCATTCAGCTACACACGTCCCAATATCAACAGCACTGAGGCTGATAAACCATGGCCTTAATCCTACCTATGGGAAAGGGCAGGGGTGGAGGGGTTGGAAAGGCAGCGAATGAAGCTTGTGTGAGGAGGTGATATTTGAGCTGGTTCTCACAGGATAAGCGTGTGCTGCAACAATGGAGAATGGGGACACTATCACAGGGAGGTGGAACCAGATGAATTCAGTGTGGAGGGGCCAGAAGGGGCAGGAGGAGTTGAGGTGGTGGCAGAGGTGTGTGCAGGTTGGTGGCTGAGAGAGAGGTGTGGTGATGGTAGGTTGTGAATCTTCCTGAACAACTCCTTACTGAGTGGATACCTTGATAGTGGCAGGTGGGGAAGGATGTCTAGCCAGGGGAGGAGCAGAGCTGGAGCTGAGTGTTAGAGAGTTCCCTGTTCTGCTGGATATTTTGTTTTGCTTCATGCAAACTACTTGAAGTAAACTACATCCACAGCACAGGAAACAGAGAGCCTTAGCAAGCACATCCTCCTGCCTGTGGCTCAGCCATGTGGGACAGACAGACATCATCCTCAGGATGGACAATGCCTGAGAGTGAACAGGAGAGGGGGGAGATGGAGCAAAGAAAGGAGCCCAGCACGATGACGATGTCCACTCCCCGACAGATCCATCCACCTCCACACCTTTCCCCTCCTGGCCCCAAACTGGGACATAAGCCTCTGGGGTCAGGCCCTTCTGCAGAGTTGGGAGGTTGGTACCTGAACTCGCCTCGGGACCCAATTGCAGCACCACGGACAGCGGCAGGTGCCCTGACTGAGTCTCCCTGGGGTTCAGTGTCTCCTGGTGGATCGTGTGTCCCCTGGAGGCCAGCCATTCTTCAGGCCCAGAGCAGAGTGGGAGGGGCTGGGTGAGGGTCTGATGTCCTCCTAGGTCAGTAATGCTGGTTCGAGGGTGTTGGGACCTCCGGGGTGCCTCTTTCCTCAGACGTGGCCTCTTCCCCCGTAAGGAAGTCAACTATATACTGGATGCTGTGCTAACTCATTAGATGGCAATAACGAAGCCAGACTCGGAGCATCCCTGGAGGAGAGCATTCAGCACTCAAAGTGAGGTACTTATGACACTTTACAGCTGTTCCAAGGCCTTAGGGGAATCTGGTTTTATTTCAGCTTTTTATCTGTCCCCAAGCCAGCTGAATACCTTCAAGCGTGCTTTCTATCTTTCCCCATCCGAGCTGATTAAACTCTTAAAGTCCAGGACAGGCTTTTCCTTTTTCTGTTTTTTTTTTTTTTGCTTGTTTATTTGTTTTTTGGATTTTTTTTTTTTTTTTTTTTGCATTTGTCTGCAGTCTTCTGGTCTCTGCCCAGGTGTTCTCAACCACCCCAAGACTCCCAGCCCCACTTCTGCCCAGACACTTCCTGTAGTTCCCCGACCGGGCTGGCCTGAGCCCCAGAGTCAGAGAGTCACAGGAAGTGTGGGTCCTGAAAGGACTGAAAACAGGAATTTCATGTCCCTCCAACCTTTCCCTCTCTTTGTGCCTCTCCGTGTTTTCCTCACTCAGCTCAGCAATGCCCACACAGGGGCTGGCTTCC
>JAPYXV010003247.1:0-12434 GCA_028533065.1 Trachops cirrhosus
TTCCAGGAAACTCCTGATCAAGTCTGGGGTACAAGGGGAATTTGGAGTGGTAATGTAGTCATCACTTACGTTATCCTTATAATTCTCAAGCAATTCTCATTCTCACCATCTGCTCCAGTATGTATAGCAATAAAAATGATCCCAAGCATAGGCAAGCAAAAGAGAAACAACACAAGGGAGATTCAGGTGCTTTCCCTGCCGAGTCTGCTGTGCGGACGTGCGGCTCCCTCTGCGACTGTGTCATACAGCAGGGATGGGTTGGCTTCCGTCAGTTGGATAGAGTAGTCTTGGTTGCAGGACTTTCTTTTTCATTACTTGGAATATTCCTTGCCAGTCCTTTCTGGTTTGGAGCATTTCCATTGAGAATTCAGCTGTTAACCCTATCGGGGCTCCCTTGTATATTACTTCCTGTTTCTCCCTTGCTGCCTTTAAGATTCTCTCTTTGTCTTGGAATTTTGCCATTTTAATTATAATTATAATGTATCTAGGAGTGGGCCTCTTTGAGTTCCTCTTCATTGGGACCCTCTGTGCTTCCTGGATTTGTGTGACTTTTTCTCTCATCAAATTAGGGAATTTTTCTACCATTACATTTTCTCTCATCAAATTATAGAATTTTTCCACCATTACTAGACAAACAGGTTTTCTATCCCTTGCTCTTCTTTTTCTCCTTCTGGTATCCCTCTTATACAGATAGTATTACCTTTCATGTTGTCCTGAAGTTCCCTTACCACCTGTTCATTCTTTCTGAGTCTCTTTTCCTCTTCTTGGTCTTTCTGTGTTTTTTTTTTCCTACCTTGTCCTCCAGCTTGCTGATTCGATCCTCTGCTTCATCCAGCCTGCTTTTGATGCCTTCTACCATGTTCTTCAATTCAGAGATTGTATTCTTCATTTCCTCTTGGCCCTTGTTGATAGTTTCTACTTCCTTTTTCATGTTGATATAGTTTGCAGTGAGTTCGTTGAGTATGTTGAGTTTAGTTTGTAGCTTCCCTGTAGTTTCTGGTAATTCACTGTGAGCTCATTGAGCTTCCTGATAATCATTGCTTTGAACTCAATATCTGATCGTTGAGTTGCCTCTATTTCATTTAGCATCCTTTCTTTGACTTCCTCCTTTCCTTTCATTTGGAGTTTGTTTCTTTGTCTTCCCTTTGTTTGTGAGACTCTTCTTTTTAGCCTCAGCTTCTTAAATTGATCTGTTCTGTCTCCCTAGGTTTATGGTGTTAATTTCTATGGTAGAGTACCTGTGAGATTCAGTGCTACATTCTCCTTGATCTTCTGAACCTACTGCTTTTGAGCTGTCATTTATGTTGGCTCTCTGTATGTCTTTGGGTTTTTATTGTTTTTGGATCTTTCTTTGGTGGGCACTTCCCTCCAGCTGGTTGACTGAGGGTCACTCTGCCCACCATGTCTTGTATGCTGTTGTGCAGGTGCAGACAGGTGTTATTGAAGCTGGTTCTTCTGTCTGTCCAAGGTTTTGAGGCTTCTCTCTTGCTATTGTTCAGTTGTTTGTTCTGGGTAATTTCTCCACCATTTAGTTATAATTCCAGATTGGTCCTGGGTTGAGGTTAGTGTGGCTTCCAGTCACTCCTCTGCCTTCTTCCTTTATTATCTGTTGATGGTTCCTTTGTTGGTGGGTTCTCTCTTCAGTTGGTATATTGGCATTCATAGCTCCCACCTTCTCTTTTATATGATCAGTTGGAGGGGGAAGGCAAAATGGATTAACACAATGGGAGTGTATTCTATGGTACTTAAAGTATCAACCTGTAGAGAAGAGATAGGAGTTCCTTTGGATATATATAGTGTTAACTGTGATATTTCACCCAACTAGCCACTTTTTAGAAAGGGTGGAAAAAATATAAGACTCTTGTTAGAGGGGGGAAGGATTGTGAGTTGGATCCAGAAAACAGTGAGCTGTGGGATTATGATATATAATGAGAATAAAGGGTAGAACATAGGTGTAGTGAGAGAGAATAGAGTTAACCACAACAGTAATAAAATTCTGGAAGGCAGTGTAGTGAGCTAAGATCTGAGAAGGGTGCTGTGTGGTATTGACAGTTGTATGGAATAACAATTGTACACAATACCAGGACAACAATCATATGACATAATGTATATGATCTAACTAACAAGAAGAGGAAGTATACGACCTAGAATAGTGTGCTATTAGAACACAAGTGAAGTGAAAGAAGAAAAATTAAAAATACACTATGAAAGGGAGAACAAGGAAAACCAGTCAAACAATGCAATTAAACAAATAAAATAAAGAAAACTAAACAGAAAGAAAAGAAATAAAAAATACCGATAACATAAAATAAATAAAAATAATGAAAAATAGTAATACAAATAAACAATAACATGCAAGTTCTCTGGAATAGCCAAGTGAAATATGTCTCAGTTTTTTAGTTGTTGAGATTAGCCTTGTGATACCTCTTTGGGTCTGACTCTGGTCTTTTCACAGCTCCAGGTCTTAGTGTCTCACTTGGGGAAAAAGAGAAAAAAATAATGAAAGAAAAGCCTCCTTCTGGCTTTCAGCTGGCCAAACCAGTTCTGCTGGTCTTCCTGGCTGAAGCAGGCTGAGGGTGGGTGGGTTTCACTTTTCTCCCTTCCTGTGGTTTTGCGAGGATGGGCACCAGGTCTGGGCCTCACTCTTCACAGTTGCCCAGCTTCCAGCCTAGTTCCTCAGTTAGCTGCCAGGCTCCCAGTGCCCTTCTGCACCTTCAATCCACCAGTTGTGCTGTTCTTTTGGTGCACCAAATAGGGGCAACTCACAGATCACCTTCTTGCTCCTTGCCGTTCTAGGTGCTAGGTATTCTCAGTCTCTTCAGGGTAGTTCAGCTCCCACACTGAGTTAAGTCTTTCTGGGGACTGCTAATTCCCTGAGCCCTGCTGCTTTCATCTGTGAGGGGAGCTTCCTCTTTCCTCTTAGCCAGCCAGTCCTGCCACGCTCAGGCTGGGGGCACCCCTGTGGTTGTGGTGGCAGGGTGCAGCTATGGGTGGCCTTAGATACAATAGTGGCAGCCTCTGCCACTGAGGAGGTGGGAGCAGAGGCAAGGTCTGGGTCATGTCAACAGGTGCAGGAGTGCAGTGGTGGCAGCTGGGGCAGCTGTTGTGGCTGCAGTGATGGGTGCCCTGCTGAGGCAACCTGGGCAGTGGAGGCACAGTCTCTGCCTCTGGGGTAGAGGTGGTGAGGCTGAGGTTTGGGCTGTGGGTTTGTGGTTGGACAGCTGTGAGGGAGAGTTCCCTACACAGCCACCATGAGACTTTTTTTTTTAACAAAATCCTCCTGTTCAAGCCTGCCACTCCTAACAGCGCCGGGCCTCTCACACAGCCCAACTTTCCAATCAGACTGGAGGTTGTCTGGGTTAGGGTCTGTCACGGCCCAACTCTTCTCCTTTCTCCAGGTGTCCCCCAGCTCCCCAATTTCCCTAGTAATGACCCAGATGGAGTCCACAGTCTCAGTGAGTGAACACTGCCCCTGTGCGTCTGCCACTTTGTCTTTGTTCTCCCTAGCGACTTCAAGCATCCAGGTCCATCCTGGTGCCGCTCTATCCTCCCTGTTTGGCAGGGGAGGGAGCTGCTGACCTGGCAGGTGCCAGGCCTGGGGCTGCAGCAGCCTTGGTCCCTGCACTGGTCCCAGGGACCTTACCATTCCAAAGCACTCTCCCTACCATCTATTTTTCAATTTCCTCTAAAATTTTGGCCTACAACCTTTATATATGCTGGGATTCTGTTGGCTGTTTACTCTGTTCCTCAGAAGATTGGGTAGGTGTTCCACCTCTGCACAGGGGGAAGTGGACTCCACTCCCACCTACCTCACTGCCATCTTCACACAAATATCTCTCATTGTGGTTTTAATCAGCATTTATCTGATGATTAGTGATGCAGAGCATCTTTTCATACGTTCACTGGCCATCTGTATGTCCTCTTTGGAGAAGTGTCCATTTAGGCCCTTTGCCATTTTTTAATTGGGCTATTTGTTCTTTGTTTTTTTTGTTGTTGTTGTTGTTTGGGGTTTTTTTGGTATGGAGTTCTGTAAGTTCTTTATAAATTTGGATATTAACCTCTTATCAGATGTACTGCTGAATATGTACTTCCATTCTGTGGGCTGTCTTTTTATTTTGTTGATAATTTCCTTTACTGTGAAAAAAACTTATTTAGTCTGATGTAGTCCCATTTATTTTTTCTTTTGTTTTCTTTGCCTGGGAGAAATATCCAATAAAATATTTCTATGAGCAATGCCTGAGATTTTGCTGCCTGTTTTCTTTTACAATTTTTATGGTTTCTGGTGTAACTTTTCTAAATTTTTTGTTGTTGTTCAATTACAATTGTCCCCATTTCCACCCCCTTGTTCTGTCTTGTCCTGCCTACCCTGCCCCCCCGCACATACAGCCCTGCTGTATCCCATAGTCCTTGTCCGGGTCAGGTATTACATTTAAGTCTTTGATCCATTTTGAATTTATTCTTGTATGTGTTGTAAGAAGGTAGTCTAGTTCATTTTTCTGCATGTATCTGTCCAATTTTCCCACTACCTTTTGTTGAATAAACTATCTTTAGCATATTATATATGCTTGCTTTCCCTGCTATATATTAACTGACTATAAAGGTATGGGTTTATTTCTGGACTCTCTACTCTGTTCCATTGATCTATGTCTGTTGTTATGCCTATACCATGCTGCTTTGATTGCTATGGTCTTAGAGTCTAGTTTCATATTAGGGAGAGAGTTTCCTCTAACTTTATTTTTCTTTATCAGGATTGCTGTTGCTATGTGGGACCTTTTTGGTTCCACATAAATTTTTGAAATATTTGTTGTAGTTCTGGATTTGGATTTGGGTTGAATATATAGACAGCTTTGGGTAGTATCAACATTTTAATGATATTAAATCTTCCTATCCATGAATATGGTATGTGTTCCCACTTATTTGTGTCTTCTTCAGTTTCTTTCTTCAGTGTCTTATAACTTTCCTAGTACAGGTCTTTTACATCCTTGGTTAGGTTTATTTTTTTATAGCAAGTGTGAATGGGATTGTTTTCTTAATTTCCTTTTCTGCCAGTTTGTTATTGGCATATAAAAGTGCAATTGATTTCTGGGTACTAATTTTGTATCCTGCTACTTTGCTGAATTCATTTTTTTTATCAGTTCTAGTAGTTCTGTGGTGGATCATTGGGGTTTTCTATGTACAGTATCATGACACCTGCAAATAATGACAATTCAACTTCTTCCTTTCTAATCTGGATGCCTTTTATTTCTTCTTCTTGTCTGAATACTGTGGCTAGGACTTCCAGTGCTACATTGAATTAGAGAAGTGCAAGTGGATTCCTTGTCTTGTTCCCAGTCTTAAGGTGAACACTTGTAGTTTTGCCAGTTGAGTATGATACTGGCAGTGGGTTTGTCATATATGGCCTTTATTATGGTTAGGTATGTTCCTGCTAATCCCAGTTTGCTGACAGTTTGTATCATAAATGGGTGCTGGATTTTATCAAGTGCTTTTTCTGCATCTACTGATACGATCATGTGCTTATTATCCTTCATTCTGTTTATGTGGTGAATCACATTTTTTGATTTGCCAACATTGCACCAACCTTGAATTCCCAGAATAAATCCCACTTGGACATGGTATATATTTTTGATGCACTGCTGAATTCAATTTGCTAATTTATTGTTGAGGATTTTAGCAATTATATTCATCAGGTATACTAGACTATTTTCTTTCTTTTTAGTGTCTTTATCTGGTTTTGGAATTAGGATAATGCTGGCTTCATAAAATAAGTTTGAAGCCTTCCCTCCTCTAGAATTTTATTAAGTAGTTTGAGAAAAAGAGCTGTTAGTTCTTCTCAAAATGTTTGGTAAAATACACCTGTGAAGCCATCTGGTCCAGGGCTTTTATTTGTTGGGAGTTTTTTGATTACTGCTTCAATTTCAGTATGTGTCATCTGTCTATTCAGATTTCTTGATTCTTCCTGATTTAGTTTTGGAAGATTGCATGTTTCTTGGAATTTATCCATTTCATCCAGGTTATCCAGTTTGTTGGCATATAGTTGCTCATAGTGTTTTCTTATAATCCTTGTATTTCTGTGGTGTCCATTGTTATTTTTCCTCTTTCATTTCTGATTTATTTATTTGGGTCCTTTCTCTTTTTTTCTTGATGAGTCTGGTTAAAGGTTTGTCAATCTTGTTTATCCTTTCAAAGTACTAGCTCTTGGATTTGTTGATATTTTGTATCATTTTTTAGACTCGATTTTGTTTATTTCTGCTCAGAAATAAATGCTGTGAAGATATCAATTAGATACATTTGATCTAGTGTGTTATTTAAGGTCCCTGTCTCCATATTGATTTTCTGCTTAGAAGATCTATCCATTGAAGTCAATGGGGTGTTAAAGTCCTGAACTAAAACTATATTTCTGTTGATCTCTCCTTTTATGTCCATCAAGAGTTGTTTTACATATTTAGGTGTTCCTATGTTGGGTGCATAAATGTTTGTGAGGGTTATATCCTCTTGTTGGATTGATCCCTTAATCATTATGTAGTGTCTTCCTTTGTCTCTCACTGTAGCCTTGGTTTTAAAATCTGTTTTGTCATATATAAGCACTGCTACCCCAGCTCTTTCTTCTTTTTCATTTTCATGAACTATCTTTTTTCTACCCTTAGTTTTAGTCTGTGCATATCTTTCAATCGAAGATTGGTCTCTTGGAGGCAGTGTATATATATGGGTCTTGTTTTCTTATCCTTTCAGCTACTCTATGTCTTTTGGTAGGAGCATTTAATCCATTTACATTTAAGGTGATTATTGATAGATATGTATGTAGTGCCATTTTATGTTAGACTGTTTTTCTCTGCTTTTTTTCCCTCTTTCTTCTTCCTCTTAAAGCAAGAGGAAGGTCCATCAAGGAACATGTGTAAAGGACACAAGGCCAAGACCAAAGCCAAAGGGGATAGGTTCAAGAGTGGGATTCAGGGACGGGTGGGGCAGGGGGTTGTGGTAGGGTGAAAATGGAGACAACTGTACTTGAGCAACAGTAAAAAAAAAAAAAAAAAAAAAAAAGCAAGGTCCTAACATTTGTTGCAGTATTGTTCTGGTATTAACAACTGCCTTTAGCTTTTTCTTTTCTGGGAATCTCATTTCTCCTTTGAATTATAGCTTTGCTGGGTAAAGCAGCATTGGTTGAAGGCCCTTGCTTTCCATCACCTTCTGTATCTCATACTGCTCCTTTCTGGCCTGAAATGTTTCTGATGAGTAACCAGATGAGAGTCTGATTGGTGCTTCCTTGTAGGTAACTACCTGCTTTTCTCTTGTGGCTTTTAGGAATTTTTCCTTGTCTTTAAGCCTTGTGATTTTATTTGTGGTGTGTCTTGGTGTAGACCTCTTTGGATCCAACTTGTTTGGGATTCTCTGAACATCTGGGACTTGTGCAACTTTTCCTTCAGCAGATTAGGAAAGTTTTCAGACACTCTTTCTTCAAATAAATTCTCAATCCTTTACTCCCTCTTTTCTCCTTCTGGTATTCCCATGATGTGGATATTGTTATGCTTCATGTTGTCCAAGATGTTTCTTAAGCTCCTCATATTTTTTTAATTCTTTTTTCTTTTTGCTGCTCTGCCTGATATTTTTTCTACCTTGCCTTCCAAAACATTGTTTCAATTCTCTACTTTATGTAACCTACTGTTTATTCCTACCAGTGTATTATTTATCTCAGGTACTGCATTCTTTCTAGTTCTGGAAAATTCTCTTGTTGTTTCATTTGGGGTCTATTCTTTGTCTTCCCATTTTGGCTACTTCTTTGTATTGCCTGTCTTTGATGTTAAACTAATCAGCTGTTAATCTCTTCAGTTGTTAATCTGATCAATCTGTAGTCAGCAGTCAGACTTAAGCGGCACAGGATGGGGCAGAGTAGTTCCTGTGGATGGAAGCTATTGCTTCCCCTTAGGCTAATGCCATTTAGAGAGGAGTGCTGTGACTGATAGAGATGGCTCCTGCAGTATACGGATCCTGCACATGGATCAGCACATGGATCCTGGTGGCTGTTTCCCTCAGTTCTCTCCCCAGAGCGACCAACCACAGATTCTTCTCAATCGTCTCCAATTCACTCTGTCTTGCTTTTGCCAGCACCCATGGTAAGTGGCTGCAAATGAAATTTTGTGTGTTGGCCCTTTCAATGGTCCTCTGTATCTCCAGCCATCTCTCCTTGGAGGACAAAACCCCTTTTGCTCTTCACAGCTTGATGTTATCTGGGTTCCTTTCAAGCTCTGGTGCTGTAGGCTGTGGAGCCCAAATTTGGGTTTAGACCCAACACTTCTCAGGTTGAACTCCCCAGCCACCGAAGTATCCCTCAGGCACTTCAGATGCCACCCATGGGAGCCCAGCCAGCCCTCTTGTGTCTCCTCCATACTCGCTACCAGTCACATTGTGCTGAAGTGTTTTCTTCTGTCTTTCTATGATTGTAAGGCTTTTCTCCAGCTAGTATTCAGTTGGTTATTCAATATATTTTTCTACAATTTAGTTGTAATTCCAGATTGATCCTGGGTGGAAGTTAGTGTGGCTTTCACTTACTCCTCCACCACCTTGTGTCTCTCAGAAAATATTTTTTAAAAACCACAACTTCCCTGGAAGGTAGCTCAGTTGATTAGAACACCATCCTCATATGCCAAGGTTTTCAATTTGATCCCATCAGGGTACATACAAGAATCAACCAATGAATGCATAAATAAGTGGAACAACAAATCAATGCCTTCCTCTCTCTCTGCCTCTATCCCTCTAACAAATCAATGAATACTTTTTTAAAGCAATGACCAAATTAAAATTTTCAATTTAAAAAATGCAATAAACAAAATAAAAAATTTACCAGAGGCAATCAGTAGTAAACTTGAGGTAGAAAAAAACATAAAGAACTTGAAGGCACATTGATAGATAGTGTAATTTTTTTAAAAAAAAGGAAAGACAAAAACAATAAAGAAAAATAAACAATCTCAGAAAAATTTAGGAAAACATTAAGCATACTGACATTTAACTAATGGCAGCCCTAGGAGGAGAGAAGAGATAAATTTACAGAAAAAAAATTCAAAGAAGTAATGGCTAAAAACTATCATTTGATGAAAAATATTAATATACACATTCAAAAACCTTAATAAACTCCAAGGAGGATAAACACAAAGAAATCCACGCTCAGATAGTTCATGGGCAAAATATTGAAAGACAAAGGAAAAAAAAAATGTTGAAAATGACAGGAGAAAACAAGTTGTCACACAGTAGGTAACCTCAGTGTGATTAACAACTGATTATTGATTAAAAACAATATAAGCCAGAAGACAGTGGGATGAAAATTAAAAATACTGAAAGAAAAAACTGTCACATAAGGTAAGAGTTCCTTCTTTTTTATACTCACATAGTATTCCATTGTGTAAATGGGAAAAAAAAACAGTCAATTAACAAAAATCTTATGTTTGTTTAACATAGTATAAAAAGTTCTACTGATAGGAAAGAGGAAGATGGTGGTGAAGTAGGTGGTAGCTGAGCCCATTTACTCTGGCACCCAACCAGGACACTGAGGTGACCTTTTGAAAAACAAAGTGAACAGTCAACAGAATTTTACATATGAAGTTTGGAAGCCAAAGCATACAGAAGACACTTCAAAATGGGTGGTAAGCAGGTTTTATATGTGGATAGGGAAAGTCCCCAGGCATGGCAAAAAACCACAGCTGCTGTGGGGATAGTATCCAAGAGAGACCGGTCAGAAATAGCAGCCTACTGGCTCCTTCCACTCCCAGGGTAGGGAATCCACAAAACTGGCAGCTGGGCATGACTTGAATATGCAGACTTGCTGGGGAGAAACAGGCTACCCACACACACAGCTGGGGGTGCACCCTACCTGTGGTGGCAGACACCAACCAGGACAGTGCCAGAGAGTGGGCAGGATTCTGGCTGCACCTGGAGCTGGGGAAGAGGAGGACCATGACAAGCCATGACTGAGATGGACTCAACTTGTCAGAGAGTTGGAGTGTGTGAGCAGTGGCTCAGTGCTACAGTGGGAGTGCGCAGACTTTTTTCAAAAGGCAGTTGAGGCATGCTGGGCAAGATCTCCAAATGTGTAGCTGCCCAGCCAAAAAGGTGGGAGGATTGTTGTCACGATCTGGCTCCACTCAGTACACCTGGGTGGTTTGATCAAAGAGGTGCATAGTGAGGTGTTTTCTTGGCCCCACGATGCATGGCACAGAACTACAGAGTGCAGAGTGCAGGCCACAACATGATGGGAGGACAGTCAGCTGAGAAATGTACTCTGAACATTAATTGAGACCAGACTGGGCCCCCTTCCTTGGTGGGATCTCTGGGAAGAGAAGATTGATCCCAGTCCCCTATTTCTGATAGGGAAAGGGAAGATCTTCACAAGTGGCTGGGCAAGCACACCAACCTACAAGGGCATTTCTGCAAGAGTAACACAGCATGACAAATATCAGAAAGGGCCCATTTCCAACTCCCAATAGGAGACAAAGTACATTGGGTCCTAGGGCCCTATTTCACTGAGGCCATCAAAGTGGGAAGTTAAGAAAGGGTGCAACAAGGGGAGTCAGGGTGCCACCAAGCCTTGGCTCATACACAGAGCTGCAGTCTACACCAAGCAGGAGAGAGCTGACACTCTTTCACAGATTGCCCCTTGGCCCCCATGAAACAGACAGCTTTTTAATCAGAAACTATACATTATTGGAAATAAAATGGGACAGACTAAGGTGGGAGGTGTAGGGGCAGGAGGAACACATCCACAATTTCCCCAGAAGGCTGAACAGTGCCTCCCAGGGGAGACACAGAGACCTCACCCTCTCTGTTGCAACAGAATCTCCCTCTAAAGGCAGGAGAAGGAGATACAGCCAGTGTTGCCAGAAGTTGGATGACTTGCCCCAGGACCTTGAGCTGATAAAAAAACAGAGAGGAATCCAGAAAGAAGTCAGAAGGTGAACATCAACAGCTGAGATGAATTTCACCTCACTCTTCCTCAGAACTTGTATGTTTTTTTGTTTCTTTCTTCTTCTTTATTGCCGCCTTTCGTATAGCATTTTAATATTTCTTCTTCACTTCACTCAAATTCCTACTAACTCACTACTCTTGGTCCTTTATTTTTTATTCTTTTATTCAGATTATATAGTTTCTCATATTATTGTTATTTCAAATCCCACATAGCAACCTTCACTGGTATTACTCCATTCTTCCATCTTCCTGACCTTTTTTACTGCTGTTGTAAATTTTATTTTCTCTCACATTACATCATATCACTATTCTTGACTCTTATGACTTCTCCAACTAACCTCACATAATCACTCTTTCTTGTTTAGGTCAGCTCACATTCTTTTTCCACTCTTATAATAGTCTTATTTCCTTTCCACCTTTAGAAACTGTAGCTAGTTGAGTGAAGATAACATGGTTATTGCTGTTCTTCTCTAGCGGAACTCCTATTTCTTCACTATTTGTTTATCATTTAAATCCTATAGGATACTCTTCCTTTGTCTAATTACATTTTGCCTTTCCCCTACCCTTGATCAGTTGAGTGAGGAATTTTATTTTAATTTTTTCCCCTCTTAGCCTGGGCTTTACTCATTGATCTTATTAGTTTTCCTCCCCCATCCACTCAAAATCATTTTTCGTTATTGTAGACATCTCATATTCAGTTTTTTTCTTTTGTACAATATTCTTATTCCCTTTCCACCTTTATTAATCATCATTCAGTTATCATTGCTATTAACCCTGCTGTGGTTTTTCTATAATTTTGTTCCCGTTGGTCCAATACCTTTTTAATATTGCTTCAAACTTCATACTATCCTCTTCCTTTTTCTTTTTTTTTTCAGGGAAAACAATTCAGTTTAATATCCATATTCCAGTAGTCTGGATAATGCCTGGGAACTTTATTTATTAATATATTTTATTGATTATGCTATTATAGTTGTCCCATTTACCCCTCCTTCATTCCCCTCCACCCTGCACACCCTCTTCCACCCACATTGCTCCCCTTTGGTTCATGTGCATGTGTCATAAGTTCCTTAGTTTCTACATTTTCCATACTATTCTTGCCCTCCCCCTGTCTATTTTCTACCTACCATCTATGCTACTTACTCTCTGTACATTTTTTCCCCTCTCTCCTCCTCCCACTCCCCTGTTGATAACCCTCCATGTGATCTCCATTTCTATGGTTCTGTTCCTGTTCTAGTTGTTTGCTTAGTTTCTTTCTGTTTTTGTTTTAGGTGCAGTTATTAATAATTGTGAGTTTGCTGTCATTTTACTATACATGTTTTTTATCTTCTTTTTCTTAGATAAGTCCCTTTAACATTTCACAAAATAAGGGCTTGGTGATGATGAACTCCTTTAACTTGACCTTATCTGAGAAGCACTTTATCTGCCCTTCCATTCTAAATGATAGCTTTGCTGGACAGAGCAATCTGGGATGTAGGTCCTTGTCT
>JAPYXV010003248.1:0-12431 GCA_028533065.1 Trachops cirrhosus
TCTCTCTTCGGGTTTTTCAATGTCTGCTACAATTTGTGATCTCCTATTTTCATTTATGGCGTGATAATGTTGGCTCTTTGCTCTGTACCTACCTAAAATGACTCAGATTTTTTTCCCCTGGTTGTGGGAGAGTAGAATCTGCTGCACCCTACCACGCCGCCATCTTCTAACCTCTCAGTTTTTAAGTTATTTTACGTATTAAACAATATTAACAGTGATGCCATAGTTTTAGTAAAGGGGAGTTTCTGTCCAATATCACCTGCCAAGTAAGGACAGTGGGTTGCAATTCCACATGCTGGTTATTACATCCATTTCTTGCATATCTGTACTATTCCTATCCCATATTTTTCTAAAGACCTCAGATATTTTACAGAGTTTTTGAGTTGTGGAAATTTAGTGTAAAAAATGGAAACCCCTTTGAGATGAGACCACAGGAAAGATAACATAGTGTCATCTCAAACCCCATAGAAGGCTCCTCATGAGTCATAATCACTAATCATGTTGCCACTGTCAAGTAAGGGCTTTGAAACAATTCAGAGAACAAAAGGTATAATGGTCCCGAGAGTGGAAAGAGCACTCAGTGAGGGTTAGATCTCATTGTGAATTCTGGCTTTTCTATTAACTAGCTGTGTGCTGATGGGCTTCAGTTTTCATATCCAAAAAACAGAAAAGTTGAGTTCCTTGTTATTCTTGAATTCTACAAAATTTTCAGAGTCTAGAGAGAAGATGAGATGTTTGCTTTCAGAATAATAATATCCGAACTGAAAGCTAGTTGTACAGAGTTTCCTTTTCTGGTTTTGGCAACTCAGTGGCCCTTGAACTTCAGTCACTGAATGAAATCATGGTGATCAAACACAGGGCTGTTGTAGGATGTAGGAGATGAAAGAGTGTCATCATGTTTGGCTCTCCTTGCCGGTGCCCTGACTGTCTCATGAATAAAAGAAAACATTGTGGAAAAATGGAGAGAAAAGAAACTGCTGACCTAGCAAAAGTTTCTGAGAGCTTGAGAGCAATTGAGAGATTAAGTGTTCTCCCTGGGTTTATACAGTTTCCTTTCTAAATACACTGTGCATCTGTGATTGCTTATAGCTCCCACTGTTTGTCACTTGCCAATCTGAAAGAACTGGGAGGGAGGGACTATAATGCCTCTTGCTCCTTGACCTAAATTGAAGATGGGAGGTGAAAAATCAAGCATTTGTATTTTCATATTAACACAGGAAGTGCAAAATATTTCCTGTCTATAGGCAAAGATCTAAATTGTGCATCAACAGGGTGAAAGATAAGTATAGAAACTTCAAAACCTTTCATAGGCCTCCATGTCTGCAGGCAGGTTATAATGTCAATATACAAGTGGTGGCTAGAGATGGGATTACAAATAATTTTTTAAAGCAACATAAGAGTCCCCAGAACTTTCAAACTACAGCCTTTGTTTTTTTGCATTTTTAATTGTTATTCAAGTACAGTTGTCTCCATTTTCCCACCACCACTTCCTCCTGCTGTACCCACCACCACCTCCCACCCTCAATTCTTCCCCCCTTTGGCTTTGTCCATGAGTCTAAAGCCTATTTTTTATCTACAGGCCTTACCTTACATGGACATCATTGAAATAAACATGTCTACCATAGCTTATGGTTCACCACAAACTTATGAAGAAACATACGTTAAAGGGAAAAAAGAATTGCATTTTGGCTTTTCTTTCCTATAGAAGACTGGTGTGCTAACATAGCTGCACATCTTGATATTACCTGGAGAGTTATAAAAAAATTTAAGGACTTCCAGTCAAGATGGCAGCATATGCAGACATGGCTCAATAGCAGCAAATAGCCTCAGTTAACAGTTTAGCTTCACCTGGTAATCTCCAAGCCCAGCACAAGTAGCAGCCATCTCAGATTACTTTATAGTTCAGGCAGGGTGGCCCCAGGCAAAACACAGGTGGGGACTGACCTTGGTCTGCACCTTCTGAGAAATCCCAGGCCAGTCTACCCAGTGGATGGCTACAGACCACATGGAGCACCACCACCCTTCTCCTGCATAGCTGATTCTCCATGGAGGGTAGAGGTTGGTGATAAGTTGTCAAAGCCAATCCTTGCAGCTGAATATCATGGGTAAATCCTCCAATTGACCTTCCAACAGCAACCAAGGCTCAATTACAAGAAGAGGGTGTACTCGGCCCACATGGAAGGTGCACCTTGAGTACTGAGCTTGGGTGATAGGGGAGGCTGTGCCACTGGACTGTACAGGACACCACTACATTAGGCCACACTACCAAGACATGGGGTCAAAGCATCTCTACCTAATACATAGAAACAAACACAGGGAGGCTGTCAAAATGAGGAGACAAAGAAATATGGCCCAGCCCCAGCTAGTGTGGTTCAGTGGATTGAGTGCCGGCCTGAAAACCAAAGGAACACTGGTTCGATTTCCAGCCAGGACACATGCCTGGGTTGCAGGCCAGGTCTCCGGTGGGAGATGCCCAAGAAGTAACCACATATTAATGTTTCTCTCTTTCTACTCCCCTTTACCTCTCTCTAAAAATAAAATAAATAAAATCTTAAAAAAGGAAAGAAAAGAAACATGACCTAAATGAAAGAACAGATCAAAAATTAAAAAAAAGAGCTAAACAAAATGGAGATAAGCAATCTATAAGCATTCTATCAGATGCAGAGTGCAAAACACTGGTTATAAGGATGCTCAAGGAACTTAGTGAAGACCTTAGCAGTATAAAAAAAATCCAGTCAGAAACAAAGTATACACTAATTGAAATAAATAACAATTTACAGGGAAACCATAGTAGAGTGGAAGAAGCCAAGAATCAAATCAATGATATGGAATATAAGGAAACAAAAAACAACCAATCGGAACAACAAGAAGAAAAAAGACTCCAAAAAAAATGAAGATAGTATAAGCAGCCTCTGGGACAACTTCAATTATACCAACATTTGCATCTTAGGGGTGCCAGAAGGAGAAGAGAAACAGCAAGATTTGGAAATCTATTTGAAAAAATAATGAAAGAAAACTTTCTTAGTTTGGTGAAGGAAATAGACATACAAGTCTAGGAAGCACAGAGTCCCAAACAAGATGGATGCAAAGAGGCCGTCTCCAAGACACATTATAATTAAAACGACAAATGTTAAAGATAAAGAGACAATCTTTATTTTTAGATAAAGAAGTTAGTTACCTACAGGGTAGTTCCCACTATAGTGTCCGCTGATTTTTTTTAAAAACTTTGCAAGCTAGAAGGGATTGGCAAAAAAATATTTAAAGTCAGGAAAAACAGGGAACTATAGACAAAATTGCTCTACCCAGCAAAGCCATCCTTTAGAATCAAAGGGTAGATAAAGAGCTTCCCAGAAAAGAAAAAACTTAAGGAGTTCATCACCAAACAATTATTATGTGAAATGTTAAAGATATTTTTTAAGAAAAAGAAGAAAATCAAAACTATGATAATAAAATGGCAGAAAATACATATCTATCAACAACTGAATTTAAAAAACAAGGTAAACCATGGCTTGTGTGGCTTAGTGGATTGAGCACTGACCTGCAGACCAAAAGGTTGCTGGTTAGATTCCCAGTCAGGGCACAGGCCTGAGTTGTAGACCAGGTCCCCAGTTTTAGGCCTGCGGGAGTACACTGATCCATTTTCTCTTGAACATCAATGTTTATCTCCCTTTCTTTCTCCCTCCTTTCCCCTCACTCAAAATATAAATAAATAAAATCTTTAAAAAATAAAAATTAAAGAATTGTAAAAAGTTCAACTTGTGATGAAATATCAAGATGGTTTAAAAAAACAAACAAACAAGCTAAGCAAACAAGAAGAACAGAGATAGAATCATGGATACAGAGAGCATTTTGATGGTTGCCAGATGGGAGGAGGGTGTGGGGGATGGGAAAATAGGTGAGGGAATTAAGAAATATAAAGAGGCTGGTGCATATCTCCACAGCTAGCCTTTTCCCTTTCTTGGGAAAGTAAAGTAAGAACTTTGCTCTCTGCAAAAAAAAAGTACAAAGACGTAGTTACACAACAAGTCATGGGGATGCAAAATACAGTAAAGGAAATGGAGTAGCCAAAGAACTTACATGTATGACCCCTGGACATGACAATGTTGTGGGGATTGCCTGAGGGAGTGAGGGGCATTGGGTGGAGGGGGCAAAGTGGGAAAAAAACAGGATAACTATAATAGTATAATCAATAAAAAATAATTTAAAAAAATAAAAAAGAAAAACACCAGGTGCCTGTGTTCAACTCCTAGAGATCCTGATGTAATTGGCCCGGGCACTGTCTGCACTTCTGCAGGCCCAGAGCTCTTCAGGAGGGTCTAATGTGAAGCCAAGGCTGAGAATCTCTGTATATTAAGGCTGCCAGCAAAGAGCCCAGGCCAGTAGGTCCTTTTTGTGATTGTTAGCTTGGAAGTGGGACATCTGTTTACTAAGAAATTGAGCTGAGGCAGCAATTCATTCTGTTCAGAGCATAAAATCACATTCAGCTGTTAATGGCTTTTTCGCTGCATTGACATACAATGGATGCAAACTAGCAATGACCTTCACTGTCCATTGCCTGTAATTAAAGAAGTCTGCCACCACCATAATCCAAATTGGAGCATGATTAATTCTCATAATTACCAACTGCCTTTTCACAGCTGTAGAAAAAGAATGTCTAGGCTACTAAAATAAGATAGTTATGATGACAAAAAATAAATAACAGTAATGCTTACTATTTATTCCATCCTTAATCATTTTTATACAGTTGACATTCATTAACTAGTTATTCCATATGATGCCCTGAGGAAGTAATGCATGATTATTATTTGCATTTCAATTCAGTCAGTGGGGCAGAAAAGCATGTTGTCAGGTCTTAAGAGTTGCGATATTTTTTTAGTTTTCTTTTATTAATTAATTAATTAATTTATTTATTTATTTATTGTTTCTGAAAGTTATTTTTCCATTACCATTTAGTCCCCTTATGCTCCCTTCCCCCCAGCAATCACCAAAATGTTGTCCATGAGCCCTTTTTACTTTTTGCTCAATCCCTCTATCCACTAACCTCCTCCAACCCATTAGCTGTCATCCTGCTCTCTATCTATGAGTCTGTCCCCATTTTCCTTGTTAGTTCAGTTTGTTCATTAGATTCCACATATGAATGAAATCATATGGCATTAGTCTTTCTCAGACTGGCTTATTTTGCTTAGCATAAGGTTCTCCAAGTCCTATGCTATAGCAAAGGATAAAATTTTCTTCTTTTTTATGGCCTAGTCATATTCCATTGTGTAAATGTCCCATAGTTGTTTTATCCACTAATCTGCTGATGGACACTTGGGCTGCTTCCAAATCTTGGCAATTGTAAATAACACTGCAATAAACATAAAGCTGCTTATGTTTTTCAAATTAGTGTTCTGGATTCCTTCAAATATATTCCCAGAGGTGGAACAGCTGGGTCAAAAGGCAGAACCATTTTTAATTTTTTGAGGTATATCCATACTGCCTTCCACATGACTGGGCCAATCTGCATTCCAACCAATAGTGCAAAAGTGGTCCCCTTTCTCCACATCCTCACAGCACTTATTTGTTGATTTACTGATGATAGCCATTTTGACAGGTGTGAGCTAACATCTCATTGTGGTTTTAATTTGCATTTCTTGGATGATTATAATGTAGAGCATCTTTTCATATGTCTATTGGCCATCTGTACATCCTCTTTGGAGAACATTCAGGTCTATTGCGGTCTGCCCATTTTTTAATTGGATTGTTTGTTTTTTTGGTGTTGAGTTTTGTAAGTTCTTTACGAGTTTTGAATATCAACCTCTTATCAGATGTATCGATAAATATGTTCTCCCATTCTGTGGACTATCTTTTTCTTTTGTTGCTGTTTGCCTTTGCTGTGCAAAACCATGTTTAGTTTGATGTAGTAGCATTGGTTTACTTTCTCTTTTATTTCTCTTGCCAGGGTAGACATATCTGATAAAATAGTTCTATAAACAATGCCCAAGATTTTGCTGATTATGTATTCATCTATGATTTTTATGGTTTCAGGTCTAACATTTAAGTCTTTAGATTATTTTTAATTTATTCTTGTGTGTAGTATAAGAAGGTGATCTAGTTTCATTTTTATGAGATGCTGAAGAAAGAAACTAAAGAAGATACAAACAAGTGTAAGCACATATCGTGTTCATGGATAGGAAGAATTAACATTATTAAAATGTCCATACTATCCAAATCAATGTATAGATTCAATGCAATTTCTATCAGGATTCCAATGACATATTTCACAGAACTAGAACAAGTATTTCAAAAATTTATAAGGAACCACAAAAGGCCCCACATAGCAACAGTGACCCTGAGAAAGAAGAGTAAAGTTGGAGGGATCATGCTACCTAATATCAAACTATACTATAAGGCCATAGTAACAAAAATGGCATGGTAGTGGCATAAAAACTGACACATGCACCAATGGAACATATTAGAGAGCCCAGAAAGGTGTGGGAGAACCCACACCTTTATAGTCAATTAATATTTGACAGAGGAAGCAAGCACATACCATGGGCTAAAGACAGTTTATTCAATAAATGGTATTAGGAAAATTCCAGTTGCAATTTTTAAATCCTTAAGGGCACATATAAGTTTGTGACTTCTCTTTAAAAAGCACTTCTGGGAATATATCAAAAGGAACCCAAAACACTAATTCAAAAGAACATAAGCATTCCTATGTTCAGTTCAGTGTTATTTACCATCACCAAGATATGAAAGCAGCCCAAATATCCATCAATAGATGAGTGGATAAAACAGCTATGGGGCTTCTGGCTAAGATGGAGGCATAGGTAGATATACTTTGCCTCCTGGCATTACCAAAAGAAGGACAATAACAAATTTAAAAACAAAAAATAACCAGAACTGCCAGAAAATTAAGCTGTATGGAATTCCAGTAACCAAGGAGTTAAGGAAGAAACATTTACGCAGACTGGTAGAAGGGATAGAGATGGGTAGCTGGGGTGCGCAAGACTCGTGGCAATGGGGCAGCTGGTGGACCAGGTGGTCCCACATTTGCACATGGATAACCAGGAGGAACAACTGGGGAGCAAGACAAACAGTGCAACCCAGGGTTCCAGCACAGGGAAATAAAGCCTCAATACCTCTGACTGAAAACACCTGTGGGGGTTGAGGTGGCAGGAGAAACTCCCAGACTCACAGGAGAGTTCGTTAGAGAGACACACAGGGTCCTAGAATATACACAAACACACCAACCCAGAAATCAGCACCAGATGGCTCAATTTGCTTGTAGGTAGCGGGGAAAGTGACTGAAGGTCAACCAAGAACCCAGCAAGCGGCATTGTTCTGTCTCTGACCCCTCCCCCACAGACAGCATTACAATGCAGCCATAAGGGTTGCCCCACCCTAACGCTCCCCTCCTTACTATATAATAGGTGCATGTGCCGAGACAAAAAAAGAACAGCTGAAATGAAAGAACAGATCAAAGCTCTAAAAATAGAACTAAGTGATGAAGAGATAGCCAACTTATCAGATGAACAATTCAAAACACTGGTAATCAGGATGCTCATAGAAATCATTGAGTACAGATGCAAAATAGGGGAAGAAGTGAAGGCTATGCAAAGTGAAATAAAGGAAAATATATAGGGAACCAACAGTGATGGGGAGGAAACCAGGACTCAAATCAATGATTTGAAGCAGAAGGAAGAAATAAACATTCAAGCAGAACAGAATGAGGAAACAAGAGTTCAATAAAAAATGAGGAGAGGCTTAGGAACCTCCAGGACATCTTTAAACTTCCCAACATCTGAATCATAGCAGTGCCAGAAGGAGAACAGGGAAGAGCAAGAAACTGAAAACTTATTTGAAAAAATAATGAAGGTGAACTTCCCCAATCAGGCAAAGGAAATAGAATTCTAGGAATTCCAGGAAGCTCAGAGTCTCAAAGAAGTGGGACCCAAGGAAGCACACATCAAAGTACATTATAATTGCATGACCCAAGATTAAAGATAAGGAGAGAATCTTAAAAGCAGCAAGAGAAAAGGAGACAGTTACTACAAAGGAGTTCCCATAAGACTATCAGCTGATTTCTCAAAAGAAACCTTGCAAGTAAGAAGGGGCTGGAAAAAAGTATTCAAAGTCATGAAAAGCAAGGACTTACATCCAAGATTGCTCTATCCATCAAAGCTATCATTTAGAATGGAATGGCAGATAAAGGGCTTCCCAGAAAAGGTAAAGTTAAAGGAGTTCATCATTACCAAGCCATTATTATATAAAATGTTGAAGGGACTTATCTAAGAAAAAGATGATCAAAAATATGAGCAGTAAAATGACAACAAACTCAGAACTATCAGCACCTGAACCTAAAAACAAACAAACAAACAAAAAAAAAAACTATGGGACATTTATACAATGAAAGTATACTACTTGACCATAAAAAAGAAGAAAATTTTACCCTTTTTGACAGCAAGGATGGATGTATAGAATGTTATGATAAGTGCAATAAGCCAGCCTGAGAAAGACAAATACCATACGATTTCACTCATATGTGGAATCTAATGAACAAACTGAAATAACAAGGAAAATGGGGACAGACTCATAGACAGCAGAATGACAGCTAGAGGAGGTGATGTGGTTAGGATGTGGAGGGACTGAGCAAAAAAGGAAAAAGGACTCATGGACACAAAGCACAGTGTAGTGATTGCTGGGGAAGAGGTATATAAGGGGACTAAATGGGATGGAAAAAATACGATCATGATTAAATTTTTATACAGGCAATATCAGGGCTTTGGGGACTGAGAGACAGTGAAACATGCACTGAGCTCAATAAATAATCTCTATCAAAGCAGACAAATGAATAATGAATTTTATGAACAGCTTGTCATTATAATCTCCTTTCTGTTTCAAGTTCCACTAGTAACCTTCAAGGGAGTTTAAAAGTCTCTGTCCTGGATGAAAAGCCATAATCTATTCACCTAAACAATAGCCTCAAATTTGTACTCACAAAGAAAATGGTAACAGTTTTAAAGTTCCAGACCTTGTAGAGGAAGAGAGGAAATTTCCTGACTTTCCAACTTCTAACTCCTAATTATTCACTTGCAACCATAAGGGACTGAACATGTAATATTTTTATCAGGTTTCATTTATTGGTTACTGACCATGCCTAACATTTTGCTTCATAACTTTATAGACCGTAACACATTTACTTACACATTGTCTCTTATGTAATGGTTAGTATCCCCTCCCTAGTTTATGAATAAGAAAACTAAAACTCAAAGAAATGTAGAAAATGGTACAAAATGTAGCAGGAACAGGATCAAAGCTCAGATTTGTTTGACTTCAGAAATCTAAAAATAAAATAAAAACCTGTAGAAATTGTTAGTTTGTTTCTGGGCTTCCTTAGCTCTCTTTGTAAGTATTCCCTCAGAGGTTTCCGTCCACTGCAGTGACCCACCCTGTGTCTGCAACTTAGCCTCCTGTCATCCTAAAGAAGCTCATTTGATATGCTCTGTGTCAGAACCTCACAAACGAGCTAAATCCAACCTCGTGCAGCCTAGATAGGAACCATCTTGCAATTCCTCTTTCATCCTTGGATTCCAGTTAGTCACACGGCCTGTCTATCATTCTTTTTTAATGTTTATTCTATTTCTGCCATTGCTACTTTAAGTCCAGACTCTTGAACAACAGTCTCCTTTCACTCTCACCATCTCCTATCAACCAGTTAAATATCAGCTGGACTAATAATCCCCAACAGTGCATTTGTAATGCGATTTTTGACTTAAAACCTTCCATGGGATCCTCATTTCTTATCAAAGCAACTCTAAACCTTTGTATCTGTCTCTCAGGGCATCTCATATTTCTCCACATTATTAACATGATTTCTATCTCCTAGTCAATTCAACTTTATTAAAATCTCATAAGTTGTCATTAGACCTTATTATTCATTGTTAGATCTGATAATAAATGTCTAATTATTTGCTCTGAGAGTTCATTCTAAGATCTCATAATTAACGAATTGTGGGTGGCACACAGGATTGTCCAATGAATGATCAGGGGAGATTCTTTCTGAGTCACCTGACAGCAAGCAAGAAGAGATTAATGGCTCCTACTCCCAGTGAAATAGGCTGTTCATGATTTCTACTCTCCCCAAGGTTTACAAGAGTTGGGCAGCAGGCATTCCCAGAATCACTTAAAAAATCTCACTCAAGATTAAGTGATTTGACACCCAAACTCAGACAGTTCCCTTTCAGGGTTCCTAAAGAGCAGCCTCAGTGCATACCACTGTCCCTGACTCAAACTTGCCTCTGAGCACAATGCTATGTGAATGAATGAAGAGTGTTGGCATCAACAGATTTTTTTAATGGAGAAACAGGTATGGTCTCTTTCAACAACAACTGAAGAACTGAGAAACTTCATATGATCCAAAACTTATCCAAAATAATTTTAAATTAGAATTCTCACAGAATGTTGAACTCTATTGATTTATAAGCTTGTGTAGTTTCTGTAGATATTGCTAGAACTTCATACAGAAGCCAGCTTCTGAATTATAGCAGATTTACTTTCCATCAAGTTCAAATGTACAGTTTCCAATTCACAAAGTCAAAAAGAACAGGCACTATGAGTAGTGAAAAAAAAAGGCAAAGCAATAAGGAAATGGAATTCCTAATTACTTTAAACCTAAAACTCATGGGCCTTACATGAGCTAGAATAACAAAATCAGGTGGGAGTGGAGAGAAAGAAAGGGAGATTCACTTTAGATCGTATGGTGTTAAATGAGGTAGAAAAGTTGATATTTAGCTGCAAAATGGTCTATATACTGATGACATATAAAAAAGCATACAATGGATTATAATACAAAGGTGATAAAAAAAAGCCATAATAGGAAACACATTTCCTGAGGGCAAACTGTACCAAACAATGTGTTAATATGGCTACTTTATATGGATTATTTCATTTAATCTTTAAAATAAATCTATATGGGAGTTCTGGCCAACATGGAAGTGTAGGCAGAAACTCTTTGCTTCTATGAACAACCGAAAGGAGGATAACAACCAATATAAAATCAATAAACATCCAGAAGTGCCACAAAATCAAACTGCATGGAACTCCGACACCATGGAATTAAAGAAACAGTCAAACAGAACAACCAGACCAGTAAGACAGGGGACAGAGAGAACCCACAGCGAGGTGGCCAACCATGGCATGCTGCGCAGGCAGGGCTGACTTAAGGGAAAACTGAGACTCAGAGGTGTCTGTGGACTACAGTAGTTGCCACGGTGGGAGAAACTCCCAGTCTCACAAAAGAGTTCAGTGGAAAGTAGGCTTGAGATGCACAGGGGAACTGAATTGTTCCCTCTCTGGCCCCTCGCTGACCAGCAGTGCCCAAAGCACAGCGAGGAGGGTTGCCCTGCCCTGGTGAATGCCTAGGGCCCCACCTACTTACAACTTAACAGGTACCCTGAACAAAGAAATAGGGCCAAAATGAAAGAACAGAGCAAAACTTCGGAAAGAGAGCTAGGTGATGAGGAGATAGGCAAGCTATTTGATGGAGAATTTAAAGCCCTGGTGATCAAAATGCTCACAGAACTGATTGAGCTTGGTCGAAAAATGAAAGAACAAATGAAGGATACCCAAAAATGAAATAAAGCAAAATATTCAGGGAACCAACAGTGAAGGGAAGGAAACCAGGACTGAAATTAATGATTTGGAGCAAAAGGAAAAAATAAACATCCAACAGTAATAGAATGAAGAAACAAGAATTCAGAAAATGAAGAGATACTTCGGAACCTCTGGGACAACTTGAAATTTTCCAATATCCGATATTATAGGGGTTCTACAAGGAGAGGAACAAGAGCAAGAAATTGAAAACTTATATGAACAAATAATGAAGGAAAACTTCCCCAATCTGGTGAAGGAAATAGACTTCCAGGAAGTCCAGGAAGCTCAGAGAGTCCCAAAGAAGTTGGACTAAGAAATCACACACCAAGACACATCATAATTACATTACCCAAGATTAAAGAGGCGAGAATCTTAAAAACAGCAAGAGAAAAGGAGACAGTTACCTACAAAGCCGTTCCCATAAGGCTATCAGGTGATTTCTCAAAAGAAACTTTGCAGACAAGAAGGGTCTGGAAAGGAGTATTTGAAGTCATAAAAGGCAAGAACATACATCCACAATTATTGTATTCATCAAAGCTTTCATTTAGAATGGAAGGGCAGATAAAGTGCTTCCCAGATAAGTTCAAGTTAAAGAAGTTCATCATTAGCAAGCCATTATTACATGAAATGTTAAAGAGACTTACCTAAGAAAAAGAAGATAAAAAATATGAACAGTAAAATGACAACAAACTGACAACTATCAACAAATGAACCTAGAAGAAAAGAAAAACAATGAAAAGAAAAACTAAGCAAACAAGTAGAACAGGAACAGAATCAGAGAAATGGACATCACA
>JAPYXV010003249.1:0-12431 GCA_028533065.1 Trachops cirrhosus
TACCTTTGTTGAAATCATTTCTATATTATATATTTATCCTAAGGGAACAATTAGAAATTTAGACAATAATTTTTATGAAAAGATAGCCTTTGAAGTGTTATATCTAACTTTGAAAAAAATTGGAACCAGCAAAATGGTTAAATTAATTTTAGCTCATCCTTATGACAGAAGATTAAGTTAACTTCTAAAATTTTTCAACCTTAACTTAAAAATTACCTATATCAAGATATATAAAGCTAAATGAAAAAGGATAGACTATGTATTAATGGTCCCAGTTAGGTGTCTCTGTGCTGACAGAAAGAGATGGAAATTAAATACATTGAGAGGCTGACAGTGGCTATTTCGTGTGGTGGGTGAGTGGCTGATTTTGATGTAGACCTTCACACGTTTCTGCATTATCCGAAGTCTACAGGGAACCTGCATCACTTTTGCCCTCTTAAAAAATATTAGAAAAACAAGAGGGTCTTAACCAACGGCATCCTGTAGGTGAAAAGTATGAGACCATCGAAATTTTTGTCAGCAAGAAGCTCCATTATTAGTGATCTGTTTCCACCCACACTTGTATTCACCTTTCACAAAGGGAGCTGCCCCATCACAGGGCTGGTGCCTGCCCAGTGAACACACACCAGGGACCCTCGGTGTGGTCCCCACAGCAGGTGCGCCCTCCCGCTGGTCTGGAGGTCTGGAGGTCTGGAGTCTGGCTTTCCTCATGTACCACAGACCATCCGTCCTGCCAAAAGAAGCAGGAGTGAGGGATGGCAACCCGAGGTGAAAAATTGCCAAGGTTTGTGCTCAAAGTGTAAGCAACGCATCTTTTCAGTGTCAAGATAAAATTGTCGCACACCTTCTGACATCAACAGTGTCTTTCCAACTCAGCCTTTACTCGTCCACTGGGAAACATCAGCATGAGGGATTTCAGATTCTAAACTCTGACTGTATTAGAGCCATGGATCAATGGAACGATTCTTTTCCATTTGAACTTTTCTGCATTTTCAGTTATTGAGCGTGTATTACTCTTATAATAGAAAAATAACCCCAAACCTTTAGAGTGCACACTATTCTCTGCCTTTGCAGGAACTAAAACCTGCCCAGGACAGTTTGACAGCTCGCTCCATGACCCCACAGAGAGAGCTACGGTCACAGCACACAGCTGTTGGGGAGACCCCGGGGGAGCGAGGGATGAATTTCCTCCAAGAAGGAAGGGAAGCCCCGAGGCTGAGTGAGCCTCACAGGGAAGCAGTTTGTGAAAGGGGCCTTGAAGGGTATGCAGTGTTCTTATCTCGTCAAGAAAAGCGTCCCAAGGGAGAGGTCAGCAGGACACCACTGGGAGGGTGCTAGGGGAAGGGCGGTTAACCGGAGGGGCTGCCCTTCGCTGAGGTAGCACCCCAACTGTCACCCTCCTCCACCCAGTGTTTAATCTTGATTAACTTCTAGTTCCTCAGCATGCATTTGAATTGAAATTGATGTCTTATTGTAATATGTTTCATATTAAGCAAGGCACTATGCTTTTTCCATCTCAAAGTGAAGATTATTTTAAAAATGAAACTGATTTCAAAATTAAACAGATTTAAGTGTTCAGTCAATTCCTTTGATTTGCATCTTAGAGAGTTCTGTTGAGAAATTATAATGGTTCCTCACAGCTCATTATTTCTTAGCAATTTGATGAAAGGTTCTGTGATTTAGCTAATTCGAATGTAGAACAATATTCAGGAAAACATATTCCAGTGGTTTTATGACATGTGAAAATGCATACTACGACAGGTACACAGTAGTAGTATTTTATTTTTTGCTTTTTCTTTATTTACTTTTTTATTGTTGTTCAAGTACAACTGTCTCCATTTTCACCCTCGGACAAGGGTTTAATCTCCAAAACATATAAAGAACTCACACGATTCCACTTGGGGAAGACAAACAACCCTATCAAAAAATGGGCAAAGGACTTGAACAGACACTTCTCTACAGAGGACATATGGAGGGCACAGTAGTAGCTTCTGCAGAAATCATTTCAGAGAGTTGAACCGTCGTAGACTCCACCGAATCAACACAAAGCCAGTCAGAGGAAACCATGTGATTGCGACAAAAGGACAGCCGGACAAGGACCAGAAGATGAGCTCCATCCCAGCCAGCCCCTCCCTTTACTGGCCCTGAGCTTACAGCCAGCAAAGAGCTCTGACCTGCAGCCCCATCTGTGAAACAGACACAGCAGTGCCACGTACTCTTGCCTTCACAGGACTGTTAAAATCCCACCAGAAGCTGCAGGTCCACCAGTTATTGTTAAAGACCTTAGAAGTCATCTTCTTAGGTTTCTCAACTTCGATCCCAGAAGCCCCACTCAGGGGCCCCTGACCACAAGCAAAGGAGGGTGGGAACGGGACGAGGACATTGCTGCCGTGGCAGGGTGGCAGGAGCGGGGCATCCTCACTCCCACCCCCCCCTTTCCGTGGGAGGAGTCCCAGGCTGCCTGCTGTGCACGAGAGGCTCCAGGAAGGCTTCCGTTCGAAGCACGAGCCTAATGACTTAAAAGAACTGAGGACCACCGGTCTGTTCCAACTGCCGCACTTTATAATAAGGAAGAAAAGTAAAACCCAGAGAAGTCAAACAACTTCCCCAGCCCTAAGTAACGGAGAAGTGGCGAGGCAGACAGTTAAACCCACGGCCTCTGTGTCTGAGCCCAGCGCCCCGTCTGCTGTGCCACACGCAACATTAAGTGTTCCGCACCGACAGGGAAGCGCCAAGAAGCGGAGCAGGTCCACACTGGAGAGGGGGCATCACCGGCATGGTGGGGAGATTTGGCTCAGCAACCCGAAACTGGAGTTCATTCCCTGCCTTGTACATTTATTCCGTAAACATTCAGTGTTGGAAAAGTGCCCGTTGTTCTAAGCACTGGTTTCGACACTGTATGAAATTCAGTTTCAAAGAAGTTATGGCATCCAAGCATAATGATGGAATAAAACATTCCGGTTTTGCCGGAATCAATGAATAATAGGCAGGGCATTATAAATTTAAGTATCGCTCATCCAAAAGCACCTCTTTAATTTCAGTAGTGAGATAAACACTAATCCACTTATATCTAGGCCCACCCTCACCGAATTTCCTCTTGTTAATTTGTCCTTCTACCCAAAGCTAACGCTGTGACCTGTGTTACATGCCACCTGTGAGGCACACTCCACTGACTCTCACCTTGAAGGATTTGGAACCTGCAGGCCCCTCCGTCCTCTTCTGCATGGTGATTTCTCCCTTTCTGGGGGTCATTCTGCAACACGCTCTAGCATCTCCAATATTGAAAACAAAGCAGAAACTGTCTTTGCCCCTTAACTAACTGCCACCCACTCTTCTTTCTTCCCTTGAAAGCGAGTGTTTTTGGAAGAGCTGTCTCCAACTTCCGTGCCCTTCCCTCCCTCACCACACCCACATCGAGGGTCACAGGCAAGCCGCATGGTCTCTCCCCTCCAGAATGTGAGAAAGGGGGTCCTGTCCACTCCCTGCTGTACCCCAGCACCCGGAACAGTGCCTACCACATGTCTAACTCCGCAAATGCCTGTCGTATGAATAATTCATCCACAGCCATATAATGATTTAGTGAGCAACATATAGCTTGCCAATTTCGCATATATTTCTGAAGGACAGATCACAATACATGCTAAATTTTGTTTAATCCCAAATTAAATTATTTCAACCACTGGAAAAAAATCATAATGGCCCATAATGCTACAGTTAATCTATCAGTATAATTTAATACCTACCAAAATCTAATGTTTTTTTTTATAACTTGGCAAAAAAATTCTACAATCTATTTTGGAGAATAAATATTTTAAAATAACTAGGAAAAAATTGACAAAGAAGTAGACTGTAGGCAAAATTGTGCTACCAGATATAAAATTGTGTTGCAAAATAACTGTAATTAAAACAGTGTGAATCTGGCATAGGATGAGAGACCAGAAACAGAATACGGAGTTCAGAACTGAGCTCGAATATATTTGAGGATTTTGTAAATAAAAAAGATTGCATTTCAAATAAGGGAAGGGAAGAGTGGTTGTTCAATCAAAAGTTTTGGGACAACTGCCTAGGTACTTGCTAGATAAGTAAGTAACCCTCACTCACTCCTCATAGCAAATTCCAAATAAATTCATAATAGAAAATAAAGTACTGGAAAATCATGGACAGCCTCAGGAGTGAGAAAGGCCTTTTAAGTATATCAACAAAGCTAGAATCATAAAGAAGAACACTGACTAATGACAGACTCAACTACTTAAAAGTGAAAAAATATCCACGGCAAAAACAAAACAAAATACATTAGAAAACCCTGTCAAGGAGATACAAAGGCAAACAAAAAGCAAGCACACCTTTCTGCATCATACACATATGGTAAATGGCTACAAAGGAGGGATGTTCCATCAAGAGAAAAAAGAACATCCCAACAGATGAATGGGCAAAGGAAATAGATAATTCACATAGCAGTAAGTATAAATGATCAGTAAATGTGAAAAGATAGCCAGTCTCGTGAGTCATCAAAATAGCAGCATTAAATTTCTCTTACCTGTTATTTTAGCCAGCTGCAATTAGAAGTGTTGGCCACACACTGAGTTGGCAAGGAGACGGGGAGCAGAATTCTCACGCACTGCTGTGCGAGAGTAAACTGATGTGAAGTTCCTGGGAGTTCGCTGGCATCCAGTGTGAAGTATCCATTAAGGGAATGGCCAAACAATACATAAGGGGTGCTCTTTGCAGAATCACTTACAATTGAAAAACAAGGTCCATCAATAGGAGATTATTGAATATGTCATAATCGATCTCTACAGGGATCAATGGAGACCTAATTATGTAGACCTACATTTTTGAAATATAGAAAGATCTCCACTATATGTCAAGTGGGAAAAGGAGATCACAGAACTGTTCTACCTCCTAAATATTTCTTAAATCAATCCTGTCTTTCCCCTTCATCATTACTCTGGCACAAGCTCACATGCTCTCCTCCTTGGCCCCGGCTTCCTCCAGGCCCTGCCTCCTGTGGAACTGTATCGGCAGGACAGTGTCAGAATGCTCAGACCTGACTCTGAGCCTTTACCACCCGAGCCGGTCCCTGCTTACACCCCCAGCACTCTCCAGCTTGCTGCAGGACCCCCAGACACGAGGCCTCCCTTCAGTTCTGTTCATCCACCACGGCAGCTTCCATGGCAGCCTGGGTCCCTGCCCGGAGCCCTCCTGCCTGGCCCGAAGTCCATCCCCACACTGCCTGCCAATGCCTCTGCTGCTTACACTCTCAGCTCAGACACCTTGGGAAAGTCTCCCCTGACCACACCCCCGAGGTCAGCGACCCTCTGTACAAGTCCACAGGTGTATTCTGTGTACACTGTACACCTCTCTCCTTGGTCCCCTTGTCATAGCTTGCAATTATGCTTGTGGCTACATCACTATGACCCATGTCCCTCCACGGGCTGAGGATGGGACCATGCCCACTTCCCTCATCACTATATATCACATACATATTAAGCCCAATTTGGAGACAGCCACATGGAACACACGGAAATACCCCATGAGTGAAGGGAGGGAGGGCAGACGGAAGGGAGAGTATTCGGATTCAGGACTCTGTTACTTGAACATCAATAGCAAGACCGAGCGCTAAAATCACTTGATTATTATAATAAATAATGTGTGTATCTATCGCAGATTCTGAACCGTAGTAAACAGACCCCTCACCAAGATGATACATAGAAGGCAACTAGGCACATGAAAAGCTGTTCCATAGCATACGTCATTAGGGAAATGCAAGTTAAAACCACAAAGAGATACCACTGCACACGATGAGAAGGGCCAGAACCCTGAACGCTGACACCGCCACACGCTGGCGGGGTGCGGAGCAACAGAACTCTCGCTCGCTGCTGGCGAGGATGCGAGACGGCGCCGCCACTTTGGAAGACAGTTTGGTGGTTTCTTCGTCCTAAACATATCCTCCTATCGCATGAGCTACCGTGTGCCCTCCTTCATATTTACCAAAAGAGTTGAAAACTTTGGTCCAAGCAGAAACCTGCACACAGATGTTTATAATAGCTTCATTCAGAATTGTCAAAACTTGGAAGCAACCACAATGTCTTTCAGTAGGCGATGGATAAATAAACTGTGGTTCGTCCAGATAATATAATATGATTCAGCACTAAAGAGAAATGTGCTGTGAAGCCATAAAAAGACACTAAAGAAACTTAAGTGCATATTATGAAGTGAAAGAAGCCAGTCTGAAAAGGCTGCCTACTGTCTGATTCTAAAGCCTGACCTGACATTCTGCAACAGGCAAAATTATGAAGGCGAGTGGCTGCCAAGAGTTAGGGGGGAGAGAGGGGAAATTCCAGGGCATTTCCAGAGCAGTAAAACTCTTCTATGCAACACTATAATAGTGGATACATGCCATTATACATTTGTGCATATAACGTACAAAACTAAGAGTGAACCTGAACTTAACCTATGGACTTGGGCTGATAATTACGTGTCAATGTAGGTTCATCAGTTATAGCAAATACACCACCCTGCTGAAGACTAGTGGGGGAGGCTATGCGTGGGTGGGGGCAGGGGGCATATGGGAAGTGCATGAACTCCGATCAATATTGTTGTGAACTTAAAACTGCTTTAAAACACCTCACACCTGTCAGAGTGGCCATCATGAATAAATCAACAAACAACAAGTGCTGGCGAGGTTGTGGAGAAAAGGGGGCCCTAGTGCATTCTTGGTGGGAATGCAGACTG
The DNA here is from genome assembly GCA_028533065.1 of Trachops cirrhosus. Taxonomy (NCBI): domain Eukaryota; kingdom Metazoa; phylum Chordata; class Mammalia; order Chiroptera; family Phyllostomidae; genus Trachops; species Trachops cirrhosus. Next base: position 6,736 of record JAPYXV010003249.1, read on the forward strand.
GTGCAGCCACTGTGGAAAATGGTACGGAATTTCCTTGGAACACCAAAAATAGAACTGCTTTTGACCCTGCGATTCTGCTGCTGGGAATATACCCCAAGAATCGTGAATCACCAATTCAAAAGAACCTATTCATAGCAGCGCTATTTACAATAGCCAAGTGCTAGAAACAGCCTAAGTGCCCATCAGTAGATGCTTGGATCAAAAAACCGGTACATTTACACAATGGGATACTATGCAGCAGAAAGAAAGGAGGAGCTCTACCTTTTGCAACAGCATGGGTGGAACTGGAGAGCATTGTGCTAGGTGAAATAAGCCAGGCAGTGAAAGGCAAATACCAGATGATCTCACCTGTAAGAGGGATCTAAGAAACAAAATGAACTAATGAACAAAATAGAACCAGAGGCATGGAAATATGGAACAGACTGACAGTGGCCAGAGGGGAGGGGGGAGGGAGATAATTGTGGAAAGGAGGGGAAGGGTCTAGTCAAGGAACATGTGTGAATGACACACGGACATGGACAACAGGGTGGGGATTAACTGTGGGAGTGGGTTGTGGGCTGGACGGAGGAGGGCAAAGCGGGGGAAACTGCGACAATTGTAATAGAACAACAAAAAACGATTAAAAATAGCCTCTTAGAAGGAGGTAGTAAGGTATTTTTTCTCCACTGTTTATCCTTTCCAAATCAGAAGGTCAGTGGTGCTCTGTCTGCTCACCGTTCCTCCCTGCCACACGCAAGATGGCGGATGCACCTCCGGGGCCAGGCTCACATTCTGACACCAAGAATCAGACACACCTCTCAGCCAGAGCTCTGATTTCATAAATTGTCAATATAACAAAGCCAGTTCCGTTTTCTAGTTGCATATAGTAAATCAAAAATCCTATGTTAAATTGATGATTCACGACTTCTACTTCTCACTCTTAGTGGAACTCTAAGGTGGTTCCACTTTGGGGGGAAATTTCACTGTAAACCAAAAGGGGGACACTCACTTGCTCTTCACCTTCTCTCTCCTCTTCCGACTTTCCACACCGCACATTGCAATGCCACCCAATCCAACCCCCACCACCTACAGCACTCAGGACAGACACTTTGCTCCCCACGCTTATCAAGTTTTGTTCCCTGAATCCGGGCTCAGCACTGGATTTCTAACATTTGGAACTGCATCAGCTATAATCGGTGTTAGCCTGCCAGTGCAATATGTGGAGTCCAGCCCACTTCTCCAGATGGCAACCCCGATCTCAACCAGGAAGATGAAATATGCTAAGGGAGAACAAGACCAGTGGTTCAAGGTAGTGAATGGTTTCACTTCTAAAGGATTCAAGAAATTCTGTGCATTTTGGCATCAACTTTAAATCTGTGTACAACTGTAGGCAGATTGGCACCTGTGGATAGTGGGTGGTTGAAGATTTAAAGTAAATATTTAGTCAACAGCTCAATCACTTTGTTAGATATAAATGTCTATGACTTCTTTTAAACATCGTTTTCCACTGTGTTCCCAAGCTCATGTAATCTTTTTCCTGACCAGTAATATAAAAGTAATTTTTTAACTAATACGTTTCGAAGACATTTGACATAGTGGTAACTAGGTCTGCAAGTGTGTTTACACACTCTGTGTAATTGCAAGAGTGGACTTACAGTTGGCAGACCTTCAGCAGATCATGTGACATCACTGGAAACGAGACTCCTGACCTGTACAATTAAAAAAAAAACAAATTAGCCCCAAGGTCCCAACTCCCCTTTTCAAATGATCTTTACATTTATGTAACAGTCTGCTCGTACCTCACAGGTCCTACCTGTGTTTCAGTTACCTGTGTTCATAGTCTCTCCACTCCTCCACGCCCAGTCCTTGAAGCCAGGTGTTTTGTTTCATTTGTCTCTATATTCCCCGCTATCCCTAACAATGCCCAGGTGCTCGGGACAGATATTAAATTAAATGGGAGTGGTCAGGAGTGGGCGGGACTTCAGAACTTGCTTGGAAATAGGGCTGTTACAGATACAATTAGTTAAGATGAGCTCATACCGGAACAGGTTGGCTCCGATCCAATCTGACTGCTATACTTACAAGAAAGGGTAAATCTGGACAGACACACAGAGAACACGAGGTGAAGATGAAGACAAATATCAGGGTGATGCTTCTATGCATCAGGAAACACCAAAGATTGCTAACAGAACACCAGAAGCTCGGGGAGAGGCATGAAACAGAGTCCCCCTCACGGCCCTCGGAAGGAACCAACTTTGCCAACATCTTGATCCTGAATTTCTAGCCTCCATAACTGAGAGACAATAATGTTCTGTTGGGCAAGCCATCGGGTTTCTGGTTCTTCACCAGGGCAGCCCAGGCAAACCAGCACACTCACCGCCTGTTAGGGAAACAACCCCCCTCCACAGGACCTTCGTGAGTGTTCACACCAGTTGCCACCAGAAGCCCAGGGTCACTTGGCCATTGTCACCAACATCCTCTTCTCCACACAGACTGTGCCTCTGAGCACCCCCGCCCTGGCCTGCCTGTCCGCCCCCTCTCACTGGGCCTGCAGGCTCCAGTGTGCTTTACCTCTGCTTAGAAGGCTGCTTCCACCTCCTCAATGGGATGGAACCCAAGCTCTCTCGGGAGGAAACTGCTCTCTGGGACCTGCAACCATCTCGAGTGGAGGCGGTTTTGTGATTCACACCCCTCATGCCTCAAGGCCAAGACTTTGAGTTGTCCAAGTCTATTTCTTCCTTCCCCTTGGCAGACCCTCCTGCTTCTTTAAGGGCCACACCCCACCCACTAGCTTCCGGTCGCTGCTGTCATTGCCCCTCTCACTGATTCAGCAAAGCAAGGTGGTCTGAGGAGGAGGTGCCAAGCCAGCTAGCTGCCTGGGGCTGAGAACCAGCTCTGACACCAGCAATGCCCTGGCGGCAAGCTGCTCCAGCTCTGTGGGCCCCATTTTCTTCCCCTGTGAAACGGGAGTGACGATAACGTGTAAAAGCTCTTAGAATAGTGCCAGGCTGTTCTAAGTGTTGATTAAATACTAGCTAGTGTTTCATCAGTTTTAACTCAAGGGTTAGTTTATGAAAGTATCTGCAAATCTTTCTGCTGATTGCATTTTTTCAACGTTCACGAACAAAATCAGCCCTGGATGGTGCAGCTCAGTGGATTGAGCACCAGAATATGAACCAAAGGGTCACTGGTTCGATTCCCAGTCAGGGCACATGCTTGGGTTGTGGGCCAGGTCCTCGGTAGGGGCTGCTCAAGAGGCAACCACACACTGATGTTTCTCTTTCTCCCTCCATTCCCTTCTCTAAGAAAAAAAATAAAATCTTTTTTAAAAAAGTAAAGAAAAAGCAATGTGTAAGAAGATATAAAAACGATGCTTAAAGATGAGTCACTGCTATGAATTTAAGATTATCTGCCATATCTACAAAGCATTCTTGTACTGCCTGCTTCTCGGGCTATGAGGCTCCTGCATATGCACTTTTCGCTTTATTTTGCTGACCCTCTATCCACTTCAGGTCACTGTAAAGAACGCACTGGCATAGGGAGCTGGTCCAGCACTGCTCAATCAGAAGGGAGATTATTCCAATGTTAGAAAATGGAATGAGTTAGAAGGCTGTGCTTGGTATGGGAGGATCCAGCCTACATCAGTGTGTCCTGGGTGGCTGCGCTCCTCAGCCAAGGAGGGCAGGAAGGCCTCGTTGGCTCCCTGATGGGGGAAAAGTACTGTTTCCCAAGACCCAACCCATTATCAGCTCTTGAGGAGAGCAGAGCTGTCAACGGGCTAGTGAGAATCCATTTACTGTGTGTTTCTACAGTACATCTGCAATTTAGTCAAGCCTAGGGAATATGAAGCTTTTATCCACACAGCCAATAGAATGAATACGTAAGATAGATGCATTTTGCTATGACCAACCAGTCAGATCCTGACCCTATAATCATTCAGCATTCACTGTTAACTCATGTTAGGTCCTCAACAAGATTCACAAGGAGATGCACCCTGTGGAGAAGAACACCTGAGAAGTCTTTGGTGATTGATGTGCCTAAGAGCAAAATGTTCCATATAGCCCACTAAATTCCATGACATACTCAAGTAGCCTAACTTCAAACACTTACCTCTGTTCTGCTTTCCTTGGGTCCCTGTCCCAATTTAAAAATCTCTATGGCTATAGGGCCACATATAGAAACGCTATCTCCCTGTCACACTTGATTTTGTGCCAATACTATAATTCATTTCATACAGGCAGCTCAGTCTAGCATTTCCTCACCAGCCCGAAATTTCATCGTGTTTTGTTCAGCTCACTGGATCAAAAATATATTGCCATATCATTTTCTCCACTGGAAAACATACTATCATTATTTTTCTGATGGAAATCAGGCTTTCTCCCTTGCACGCAGCTCCTCATCTGTCCCACCGATGCCTCTCTAAGCCTGCCTAAAATTGTTCTTCATTCCAATAAACTGATATATTGAAATGGGAAAAAATTGGTTTCAGTCCCAAAGATCAATTTATGATAATCTTAAATAAGCCTTGTTCAAATTGAGTCTACTGAAAATTGCATACTTTGGTTTACGCTGTAAGGAATACAATTAAGCTAAGGCAAAGCTGGTTATGACTCATGTATAACGAAGTGAAAATAGCATCATCATTAAACACCAAATAAAGCCATTGATTCTGAGTATTATTCTGTCAGTTTTCATTGAATTGCATTTTCCCCCTTTAAGTTCTTAATTATGCAGTTCATGCTGAATTTTTATTTTTATGCATAGAATGGGATAATGTTCTCTTCCTCCTTACCTTAGTGTCTAAAAATAATAAGCCTATCGAGAACAGGAAAGTCTTTGTTGGTCTTAATTAAAGCAAAACACCTGCTTTTATCCTGGGAGCTGAATGTGTTGCTGCGCTGTGAATTTCCAAGTGAGGGGACAACAGGGCCACTTCCTGTTGCATGTCCCTGTCCCCAACCTGTGGTCTCAGCCTCTTTCCAAATCCTATCACAGGAGGGAAGAGTGACATCACACCACCCAACAAAGAAGATCCAGGGGCCTCTCCAGCCTGCTAATGAGCATTAACTCTGCCCGGACTGTCAAGTCTAGACAGTACAAAGGGAAGTAGGTGCTATTTAGCGTGGGGGGCGGGCCGCAGGGGGGGATACTGTTAGTGAGATAATAATCTAAAAAATTCCTTCTTTTCTTCAGTTACCTGGTGAAAGATTTAAAGGCCAAAGCCAGACTCTCTTCCCTGATATGCACCACATAACTCAGAGTACGTGCAAGTGAAAATGATTACGGGGACACAGAGTTAAGTGTAGGAAGCTAGAGGTAAAGGAAATCTTGCTACTCTAATGCAACTCCTTTACTTCAAAACAAGCAAAGCGAACACAACCTCCACTATTCTCTCTTCCCATAAGGCTATTTCTAAAGTGCTTCTGCTGGATTCAAGTACGCTCATCACTCTAATACCAACAAACACCATTATATTTCTAAGATATTTTTGTCCAGAAGTTATCAAATGATAATGGGCTAAGAGCAAGTTATTTACCTCAGAGCATAGGATAAAAGCAAGATCACGTGTTTTCAGCTAGGAAGGTGTCCCAGCAGAAGCCTAGCACGGTGCAGAAATCTGGAGACTGAGAATCCGGATGACCTGGGCTCGGTTTTTGATGTCCCAGTGACATTCCAAACAAATTGGGGAAATGCAAACTAAAAGTTTATCATCACAA
>JAPYXV010003250.1:0-12431 GCA_028533065.1 Trachops cirrhosus
ATTGCTGATTATATCCAAATATTATGTAATGCTTTCTACACAGCAATGGTAAAGTAAATGTACTCTGGAAAACAAATTTTTTTTGCTCCCACATTGCCACACATGCTTACCCCAGAGTATAAAATAAAGCACTCACCCCAGCAAGGCAGAGAAATGCCCGGCTGGTGAGCTTAAAAGCACCAAGCCCCCTGTCGTTATTTGCCGACGCCGTTCCTTCCATAGGGATTCCCTGGACCTGCAGGAGCTGGACTCCGGCTTCACTGTGAACTAATTTTAGAATATTTTTATACCCCAGAAGGAAACCCTGTACTCATAACAGTCACTTACCATTTCCCCCTCCCCCAGGCCTGGAAACCACTAATTTACTTTCTGTCTCTGAATTTGCCTAGTCTACATGTTTCACATAAATAGAATAATATAGTGTGTGGTCTTTTGTGACTGGCTTCTTTCATTGAGCATAATGCTTTCAAGGTTCATCAATATCATAGCACTTCATTCCTTTTTATGACTAAATAATTTCTGTTGTATGGATATTCTATATTCTATTTATCCATTCTTCAACTGATTGACGTTTGGGTTATTTACACTTTTGTGCTATTATAAATGATGCTGCTTAAACATTCACATACATTTTTGTGCATGTGTACACATTTTAAGTTTTTCTTGAGAATATACCTAGGAGTGGAACTGCTAGATCATATGGTAATGATATATTTTACTTCTTGAGGAACTGCCAAAAACTATTTTCCAAAGTGATTGCATCACTCTCACAAGCAATGTTTGAGGGTTCCAATTTCTCTACATTCTCTCTCAACACTTGTATTTGTCTATCTTTGTAAATGTATCCATCCTAGTGAGTAGGAAGTGATACTGCATTGTGGGTCTAATTCACATTTCTCTCATGACTAATGATGTTGAACATCTTTTATGTGCATATTATCTACATGTATGTCTTCTTTAGAGAAAGGTTAATTCATTAATTCAAATCATTTGCTTATCTTTAAGTGGGTTAATTTTTTATTGTTTAGTTGTAAGAGTTCTTTTTATATTCTGGACAAGTCACCTGTCATTCTGGAGGTCATCAAATCATTATTGATAGTGTTTTTTGAAACACAAAGGTTTTTAATTTTAATGAAGTCCTATTTATTTTTTATTTTATTGCTTTTACATATCTAAGAAAAACTGCCTATCCCATGATCATGAAGATTTACTCTTATGTTTTATCCTAAATGTTTTACAGTTTAAGCTTTTACATTTAGTTTTAAAATCCATTTTGAGTTCATTTGTATGCTTCTGCTTATTCTATTTACTTGTATTCACTCTTCTTTCACTACCAGTTTAGGTCAGAACAGAAGTTAATCAAATGAATTGACAATCAAAATAGTATTATGCCATTCATTTCAACAAAGGTAAAAAAGAATTTCAAGAAAGAATGAACAACAACAATGGAAAGTGAAAAGGACTGTGGCTTCTTGCTTGAAAGATTGAACAGAGGGTGACCAGTATTCCCTTTTCATCAAATCTACAGATCTTCGCTCTCAACTATTGATAGCAGGTGAATGAAGTCTCCAAAAAGAAACTTAACAATTTTGCTGAATACATGCTCTGAAAACCAAGTCTCCTCGTCAATGCCTCTCCCAACATCCTAGAAAACTTGGCTTACTTTCTACTACTTCTAGATGTGAGAGTTGGGCAGAAGAACAAAACAACATGCTTGTATTTCAGAAACTGTAAAACTAGCAACACCTTACACTTCTAATATACTTTACAATTTATTCCATTGGTAGACATTATTATTCCCCCACCTATAATAAACAATTAAATCATCAAAAATGTCTAAGTACTCTCAAAATCACACAACCCATTTTTTCCCTACCATAAAGTAAAGTAATCCTGAAATGATTTCTAATGAACAGACACTTCAGTATATCTCCCTGCCTTATCCTTTGAGGCCTGCACTCCTCAAAGCAATGAAACACCAGCCTCTTCCCCTAGGTAGTCTGAGTGTTTACTAAATCACTGGCCTGCAGGTATCTGAGCAAGAAGTTGAAGACTCTGCAGTGTTGCCTTCAGTTGTTTCTCTCAGAATAAAGTATCTTTGATCCCTGATATTCTTAGCCCCTTTCTACAACATAATTTACCATAACATCCTTTCCTTTAGAGCACTCACCTGAAAATTCTCTAAGTTCCAGCCATGTAGTTGGTGGTTGGCTGATCAGGTGAGGATGAATGGGAATGGATGGGAAGGAGCAGTAAATGTACCAATACATGAATAACTGCAGGGAAATGCTTTGATATGTATGTAATCTCATCCTATGCCTTAGCTAGTCCTCCTGTTTGATAGCATGCCAGAATAGTTTGTTTTTTCCTTTGCCTACCCTTACTCATGAGAGACAATTGCATGGGTGGCTTTACTGACCTACCCCAAAAGAAACACATTGTTTATTGCACAAAAATGTAGAGCTGGAAACTAGGAAAGCTGGGTCTATAAGATCTTCCTATTCTAGAGTCTCAACCTTTCTTGCTGAAAAATGACAGCATTAGAATGTCTTACTCTTAACTCGTCAGAATGTGCCAGAGTCAAAAGAGCAACATAACTGAGTTTATACACTGCATAAAAAATACCCACATTAAATCCAGTCTCACCAGCAGTGAACAGTAACTTTGAGGTGGCCCATAATTTCAGAGAGTAATAAGAAATAAGTTTATTAAATGTATACTACTTACTCACTCATACTTGGACACCTCTGGGCACAGGTTTTGCTTAGTGAGTAATACACTGGGATCCAAACCATCAGCTGCAGTAAAGGATGACAGTTCCAGGCCAACACTCTGTTTTCTGACACAGACTTGTGTTGAAAATCTATTTTTGAGCATCTTATTGTTCAGGAAAAGATAACAAAAACAGTATAGGATATTTAGGGGAAAGAAATACTAAATGCAAATTACTCATAGGTACTGCGGATTGTTCCCTCCATCATTTTTATAATGATAATATTAATAATTTTATTAATAGTTTTGAGAATGTCTGTGCAGTAACCTGTATGTAAAACATTGACTTGTTTACTGTCTGAGGTAGGTACTGTTATTCTGTCCATTTTATGAGAAATAAAATCAAGGGACAGAGAGTTTCACTAGCTGCTACTGGCTATACAACTTCCATGTGGCACAGCACCACAAGACAGGTGCAGAAACATCCACAGTCGTGTAATAGCCAAAGAACTGAAACCATCTTTAATGAAATGGATAAATAATTTATAGTATGTTTAAAAATGGAATAATATGTAACAATGACAATGAATGAATTACTGTTAAACACAACATGAATCAATCTCAGAAACATGAGCAAAAGAAATCGGACACAATATGATACACATTGCATGATCCCATTTTTACAAACAAGAGAACAAATCAACAATAAGCTAGTAATCAGGGATGCATCCTTATTTCATAAAACTATAAATAACCAAGGAAGTGATCACTACACATCAGGAGAGTGATAATATTTGAAAAAAATTGATAAGGCACTGATAAGGTGACCCATGAAAAATAGGTTCTGAGGGCTGGCATCTTTGTGGAGCAAATTAATGTTTTTTGGAAGCAGATAGAAACTGAATAGCTGGATGAGATAACAAACACTATGGTATTGAGCCACGGATTCCCACATGCTGAGTCATCACTTATCTATGGGTACTGTTTCAGTTTCCAAACACCTCAAAGATTTCAATTCAGAAGTGAAACTCAGCTGAAACCAAACACATAGGTATATCAATTGTACTCTAAAACCAAATTGGTTGCTGCAGTTAAAGCATGACACAAATACTGTTACTCAATATTTGTTTCCTAAATTAACCATAACAGTGGTGTTCTATTAGTGCCCTTTGCCATAGTCAGACCTGCTCAGTGTTTTACAGTTTACACGTGAAGTGACACAGGTGTGAACAAGACTTCTAGTCCCTTCTCCCTTACAACAAAACTTTGGGAGTAGGGGTAAGAAAAACAGGAAAAAACCTTAAAAAGTCATTGTTTGGAATCAGTTGAAAGTAAAGAAGGAGGAGGAAGAGTAGGAAGAAAAGGATGAGGAGGAGGAGGCCAAGGAGGACAAGGAAGAAGGAAGGAGAAAAGAAGAGGAAGAAGCACACCCGTGTGCTCCCTGTGACTCTCAGTGTGTCCCTTTGTCATTTCCTTCACTATCTACTCTTCCAGCACTTCCTCCTCTGTAGACCTAGTCTAAGTAATTCTTGAAGATTTGCTTTTCCCTGTTTATTTTCTGTTTCTAAATAAGTCCCTTGGGAGAGCTCTAAGTGTCCATGAAGGGGCATACACTTTAGGGGTATAATGCTTTTAAGCATTATATTAAAGGCAGAAACAGTTAAAAAAAAGATCAATTTGAGTATAATTTTTTACATCAGTCATGTATCAAAGACTGCTAAGTAAATAGAAAAGATATTAAAATAGTTAAAATATATAACAAAATTGAGTGCCTTAATTATGAAATACTTCTTTTACAAAGTATTCAATAATGGAAATATCAAATACAAATGTAAACAAAGAAACACAAATGTTCAGGGAACATTTTATAAGTTAGATTCCCTAGGAAACAGACTTGGAGATGGAGGTTTGCAAGGATGTGTTTCATGGAGGAGTGCTTTCAGGAACAGCACCAGGAACAGTACCTTCAGGAAAGGAATGAGGAGAGCAGGACTGGGCAGAGGGAAAAGTTGAGCTGGGAAGCAGTTGCATTAGAACCCTCGGCTGGTCCCCAGGGCTCTCTGAAGCTGGGATGGCCCTTCAAAAACGTGTCCAGGATAGGTCAAGGGGCTGGGCCTTTGAACTGCTCAAAGTAGTAACCCATCAAAGGACATAGGCTGCCCCCAAGAGAGAGATTCCAAGCTTGGGCGAGGTAGTTCACCCCTCAAAATGCCCTTTGCTTTTAAAATGCAGGTTCCTGGGTTTTGTGCCCTAATCAAATACACCTGGCAAGGATCTGAATTATTTTTTTCAATGTCCCAGGTGATTTGTCATATGCAGCAAATGGGGGATGCTACTCACTCATTTTCTACATATTTCACAATTTATCTTTGTTGCAAAACAGAGCTTTAGTAGCTATGTGTCTGACTATCTGTGACTTAACACCTTGCAAATGCATCAAAATCAGCTAATGCTTTTCTTAAAAATATCTATTTATTTTAGAGAGAGGGTGGAGGGGGAGAGAGAGAGAGAGACAGAAAGAGAAAGAGACATTGACTTGTTTTTCCACCTATGTATTTATGCATTCTTTGGTTGATTCTTGTAGATGCTCTGGCTGGGGATCAAACCAGCAACCTTGGCACATGGGACAACACTCCAACCTACTGAGCTATGCAGCCAGGGCTCAACTAATGTTTAATAGATCGGCTCAGTTATATAAAAATCTAATATATTTGGCAATTGGAAGAATAGCTTTGCAATTGGTGATGGCATTATTAGTTATTCACTATTTCTCATAACATAACCTATGAGATCAATTTCAATTTTCTATTCTAATATTATTTTAATAAAAGCAAATAAGTTCCTCTTTCAGAATTAAGTTTTATTTCATTAGCCAAGAGGAAACAACTAATCATTGTATTTCTCAATTTTTCCTTGACTAAAATTAAATACAAACTAAATTACTACATCTAACTTTTAATACATTTGCTGTTATTCTCAAGCATTTCTCCATTATAGGTATAATTCTAAGCAATCCTTGAGTGGTTTGGACTTTGCATTTTTATTTTAGTAACTGGCTGTACCAGCTCTCAGTGTATTGCCTTTTGGCTAGAAATGTGCTGTTTATGACAGCTCTGCAACAATGGACTGAATTCTTTTAAGCATTTCTCTTTTTTAGTGAGCATATGTTAAGCTTTCTCAACATAGGGTGACAGAAAAACACTGCAGAAAGAAAGAAGTCTCCTACAGCTTCCCACTGCTTCTAGTGGGTTAACAGTGTGAGTGGGAGAATATCTAGTGGCACTCTTCCGCTGAGCCGTGTGCTCAGAATGCACAGTCCCATGGAAACCTGGCAGCCCTGAACTTCCCTGGCCATCCCCTTCCTGTGGTTCTCCTGACAGGGGGTGCTATTCCAGGCTTCTCCCCACATTAGCACTCCATCTGCATGTCTGTACATGTGGCCACTAGCTGCCGCTTGCTTGCACCCCATCTCTGCCTTGAAGGCTTGCAACAGGCATCTGCACACCTGGCCACCATCTATGTTCACCTCACAGACGCAGAATGACCCAGTGCCCTATACCAGCTTCAGGCCACATGTACAGTCACCAGCCACGACTCATTTATGTCTGCACTGTGGAGGGTTGGTTGCTGCAGACCAGCTCTGGTCCAGGCAGCTAGTGATCTTCCCTGGCATCTAGTGGGTTGCAGTTGTACCTTTTCCAATGAGGACTAAACTCCAGCCTCGAAAAGAAGCCCCCTTTGGGGTTTGTCCTGCCTTGAGCACCTTTCCTCTGCCCTAGGGTATCATATGAAGTTTTCTTATGTTATACAGTTACTCTTTTGTCATAGTTTAATCATTCTTTATGTTAATCTTCCACTGTATAAATCATTGTGTGGTTTCTCTCTCCTGATTGGACCCAGGCTGATACCTGCCCTTTAGGTATTTTGATGTACATTAAAAATAGATATAATTTAAAACTTGTAATACTGGAGCATCTACTTGATATGAGACTAGCTGACAACTGCAATTTTAAGAAAAATTACTGAGTTCAGGCCAAGATGGCAGAGTAGGTAGCAATGCTTTGCTTCCTCACACAACCAAAAGAAGCATAACAGCAAATTTAAAAACTAAAAACAACCAGAACTACCAGAAAATCAAACTTCATGGAACTCTGACCACGGAAGAGATAAAGAAGCATTCATCCAGACTGCTAGGAGATGCAGAGATGGGCAGCCAGGCAGAGAGGACGAGTGGCAAGGTGACAGACTGTGTGGACAAGGCAGGGGCTGGCGGATCAGGAACTCCGACATTTACACATGGGTAAACTGGGAAGAACAACTGGGGAGTGAGACAGATCATGCAACTGAGAAGAGTTTCAGCACAGAAAATTAAAGACTCAAAACTTCTGACTGTAAAATCTGTGGGGGTTACAAGGCAGGAAAAACTCCCAGTCCCATAGGAGAGTCTGTTGGAGAGGCCCACGGGGTCCTACAACATACACAAACCCAGTGTCTTGCAGCCTGTCAGGCCAGGAAGGTTCACCTGAGATTTAGGCAGATGAAAGAAAAGTTGCAGAGCCTTGGAGATGTTTGACATACCTTTAATCAAGGGTAGGCGAGCCAGGCATGCTGCAAGCTGTGTGCCTAGTAGGAAGCCCCTAACTCCTTATATACTAAGAAGAAACAAAGCCAGCAGAGGGCCAAACAAGTTGTATAACACAGCAAGATTCTACACAAGCATGCACACTCATGGGTATGGGAATACTTATCGGGCCCCCCGATGCACTTCTCAAGGCTATGAGAACACTACTTATCTTAGTTCCCCAGATACCTTGGTGAAGAAGCCAGGCTGACTTTGTTTATCCTACAATTCACCCGTTCTGGGTTCCTCACTGTTCGTCTACACGAAGATGTCTTCCACGAAGGTCCTTCGGTGAGGAGGGCAGAGCCCTGCACCCATATCCACACCAGCAGTACAGGCTACAGCAACAAGCAAGCAAAACACAAGCACTGCTGCCCAGGTCAGCAAGAGCCCATCACCATTCAGTGGTTAGGGAAGCCCACCATTCCTGTAAGGATCACCTGCCAGGCTTTCAATGCCACTGGTCTCAGAGGCTCGTGCTCATAAAGCTAGACTAACACTGTGGTGGACATCAGGGACATATATACAGCATACTGCCCCTACTAGGCCATGCACCCCACCTTGGGATGCAGTAAACATATATGAAGCCACAAGATTTTGCAAGCTACTTTATTTGATACCCTTCCTCATTAAAGATGCTTAAGGAATCATGTGTTGTATTCAATGCATGGGCAGTGTGCAAAGCCAAAGCAGTTATCTCAGCCTCAGTGACCACAGAAGCAGCAGCTTGAGGAGAAGAAGCAGCTAATGGATAATACCACCAGGGATTATGCATTACTCATTGTCATTCCTTAAACACTGCCCAATTAATTGGCTGGACTGCAATTGTTTTCTGAACTCAAGCAGGCCAATAGGGCCATGCCCAAGTACAATGACCAGGCCAATATCCAGGCAGGTAAGGCCACCTATGTGAGACACACACCCAGAAGACTCCAGTAGGAACTGCAGCCCATGCATCATCCCATAACTCCCCAAAATGCTCTAGAGTCTGGGTTTGATACAGACCTGTTAGAGCCCAGCCCACCTGGGCTTGTCCTTTGGGGTTCTCAATGCAAAGGGGAGCTGGTCAGCCAGCTCCATGGCTTCAGCTGTGAGCCACCCAGAGCCATCCCATAGGGAGTTGAGTAGCTGCCTAACAGCCAGTCCTACTATTGTTTGGCCCCATCATGGATGTCAGTCCAGGTCACATTCCACAAGGAATGTTCACTGTTCCACTGGTTCTGAGGCCAAGTCCAGTTTGAGACAGAAGCAGGAGAGATGTGCCATGGGAGGCTGGCCGATGTGCTCAGGGGAAGTTCAGTGCAGACCCAGCATGCTGATAGGTTAGACACTGAGGCATAGCTGTGAACCCAGTTCACTGAGGTATTATTCTGTACCCTAAAGGCGCAAAGACAGAGCAGTTATAAGCATCAGTAAGGGCAAATCACGACCCTCTGGCCATATACAAGCCAGCTTCTGGTCAGCTAGTAGAATAGTGGCTGGCAGAGGGGGTCTTCTTGGGTGTGAATACCATACCATTCATGCCTCAATTGGGGGCTCAGCATCTACTTGAAATAACAGGGGAGAACTCATCATGGGCCATACGGAAATCACAAAGATGCCACAGAGAAGTGTTTCATGGTCTGCTGGCCTAGATATGTCACCTTTAAGACTGGTGGCCATGTCCCATTTACCCAGGGAACTATTTGTAAGTTTCCACACAAGTTTCTTTTATATATATAAAACTTTATATATAACTTTATATATGTAAAGAAAGTTATATATAATTTATAGAGAGAGAGAGAGGAAAGAAAAATCTTTTGGAAAATATTATCAAATGTTCTTTAAAAATTTGAAAAATTCAACAAAAGGCTTGGATCATAAAACCAGAAAAATCTTGGAGAAAGGTCAATGGAAACGAGAAAGGAGTTGCTAAGCTTCTGATGTCTCTGATGTCTGATGTTGCTGATGTCTCTGAACACTGTACAAATTGGGTAGACTGGAAAATTCATTAGAGCGTTTAGGAAGTACTGGAAATAGAAAACTAAGCAAGCCAGCTAACAAACGTCACTACCAAGGGCACTATCACACCAGAATGAAACAAAAGGAAGTTGTAAAGAAAGGAAACATGCTCACAGAATACTGCGTGGCCAGCATACTCATAACATGTAAAAGTATTGACGCAACTAAAATTGTGCAAGAGCTACTTTAGAAGAAAGAAGGAGAAAGGCAGATGATTATATTACAAGATGATTAAACACTTTGATTAATAGATAAGTGTATAATTTAAAAAATACAAAATGTATATTATATATAAAAATATGGTGACAAATACCAAGGGGAAAATAAATGCTACAAGAAGTGACAGTGGTTCTCTGGGAGCAGGGAAAAGGAATTGTGCGGGGTCAGTGAGTATGCTGATTAGTTAGCTATAGATATATTTTAAACGAACTTTAAAGATAAAGTTGTAGACCAAGAAACAGTTGCACTTATAATGTGGGTTATAATTGGTAAATTTAGATAGAAAATTAAAATTTAAAATATGAACTTTAAATTTTAAATGTAGATAGGGAAAGGCAAAATGTAATGGAGTTGAGCTGTTTATACCCACCTTTATCATTTCAATATTTTTTTGGTTGTGTATACTTATATTTATTTTAGATAGTTTTGAAAAACATTTAAATAACAATTAAAAAGTGAAGGAATAGTTCATGGCAGTGTGAAAATAAGTCTCTGTACTGCTTCTTTATACTCATATGGAATGATAAGGAAAGAAACATGAAGGATTGATATTTAAAAGTCTTAGCCATTTATTTTTTATTGAATTTATTGAGGTGACACTGGTTAACAAGGTTATACAGGTTTCAGGTGCACAATTCTACAACACATCATCTGTACACTGTACTGTGTGTTCATCACCCCAAATTGTCTCAGTTCCCAACCACTCATCCCTCTCATACCCTCTAATTCCCCTTCCCCCCCTCGCCCTTGCACTCACCACACTGTTGTCCGTGTTTATGAGTTTTTACTTTTTTTTTGCCAACCCCCTCCACACCCCTCACCTAGCCCCTACCCTCTGACAGCTGTCATTCTGCTATGAGTCTGTATTTATTTTGTAAAAACCTCAACTATTTCTTCTATAAAACTAAAGAATGAAGCTTGGGGTAGATAATTCTTTATCTGAGCACATCAATAATATGAAAGTATAAGCATACTTAGCTTTTTTTCTTTCCCAACCCAATATCCAAACCAATTTTTCTGTATCAGTAAGTCATCCTTCAACACAGCTACAAAAATCTACCAAGAATTTCTATGTATATAATGCATTTAAAACAACAACTATCTAATGATCTAATAATCAGCAAACTCATTAGTGAGTGTAATTATATGCAGTATGCAATAATACTACATAGTATCAAAACAAAGTAGGATTTTATTCTGTTGAAAAGACTATATGTACTATGCTTAAAAACAATAAAATAATGTGACAAATGATATAAATAATAATGAAATAGAAAATTAATTCAACAAGTACATAACAAAAAACAAAGTCATGTTTTTAGAATTATTAACTAACAAATGAAGAGTTTTCTAAGTGAGGTTTGTTGGGAAGAAAGGCAGATAGAGGGGTATAGTCACTCTTGCTGATGAGAGAAGGTGAGTGAGATTCAGTGAGAGCCAGTGAGTGAAATAGCAATTGCCAGATATTTATCCACATCTAAGTCCAAGGAACCCATTAGCATCTCCTCCTCCAGCCCTTGCTAACGTTGGAAGTGCACACAGACATAAAATGAACATCTGCTGGGGTCTCCTTTGCCTACAATTTTAGTGCTACTGCTAACATGAGACTATGCTGGCAATTTAATTTTTTGAAATGATACTTTGCCCCTCCCCTTCATGAGTCAATGGCAATTATTATTCTGTATGCTTTAAATTTTGTTTTAAATTTTTGGTATAAAATACCCAGGCTCCCTTTTCTCCTCTCACTCAAAACCTCAAAGAGCAGCAGGTCAAATAACTTCCTCTCCTGTAAATTCTCCTCATCTGGCTTTTCTGAGCCTTCTCAGATTATCCACATTTCTAACAGTGTCTTCCACTTTCTTAGATCATATTTTCAGTGAATAATATGAAAATGGTAGTTATAATATACAAGGCATTTAAGCAATGAGAGCTAATGATGATGCAACCTCCTTGACAGAATGTCTTGAGGCATCCCTGGGGCTCAAGCTACATCCTCATACCCTGAGCAAAAAGGGGAGAATCATTATTTGTTATAGTGATGTGTTGACTTATTGGTGAATTTTAGTTGTTGTGTAGGTGGTGTTAACAAATATTATATTTGTGACAATTTACATAACAAGAGATGCCAGAATAGGCACCAAGTCCAACAGGAGAAGGAAAACTAAATAGCTCACCCTAAAAATGGAATTGTATTAAGGGCAACAAGAGGAAACTTTTGCAGGAGTCTGATACAGAGAAATGAGAAATTTGAGAATGGAAAGTGATAGAATAAAGCAGGACATTGGCAGAGAGCCATAGAAAAAAGACAACTGTAGAACAGGCCCTCTGTGCTCTGCCCATACCCCTATGCTGGAGGTTACTGTCAACAAGTCCCAGAGTGCCACTGCTAATCGTGTCTCTGTGCCCGATGGTGCCCCAGTCCTTGGGAACCTGTGCCACTACATTGTAGTGTGGGTCAGATGTGCTTGGGAGTCAATGCTGCCAGAGCAAGTCTCCACCAATGAGAAGATCCAATTGATGGATAATACCTCAGGTCCTCGTCCTTGGAAGGACAACACAGAGTTGTGTTCCACATGCTCGCAGGAGGCAGTCAGCACGACTGAGCTTCTGGGACCAATAGCAATGACCTCCTCAATAATGCTCCTTCTTTAGGCTGTCTTCCCTTCCTTGTCTTACTGACCCACTCAGGCACAGAGCTTTATGGAACCACTTCCCAAGGAAATTAATTACCCACAAATCCTGCCTCAGGGAAACCCAAAATAAACATCAACCAAAAGGAACTCCTAGTAGCAGGAGCAGGGAATGGCTTCTAAGACTGTGAATACAAACCTTCCATTTTAAGCAGGTTTCTCTAACGGTTCAAGCCCCTCTGATACCT
>JAPYXV010003251.1:0-12430 GCA_028533065.1 Trachops cirrhosus
GGGGGGAGAAGAGGAAGCTACTCCTCCACGCTCTCTGGTCCGGAGGTTTTGACACCGTTAAGACGTCTTTTGTAACGGGGAGCCCTCGCCCCTCGGCCAGGGCTGGGTCACTGTCTCTGTGAATAACGCCAGGACGAAGCTCTTTCCTGAGACTGATGGGCTGGGTGGGATGCAAAAAGGGGCGTCGTCCAAAGGCTACAAGAAAACGGGGCCCCAGTCGAAACCCCACCGTCGTCCCTAGGCATCTCAGCGACGCCGGCGAGACAAACTGCGGTGAAGGATGGACGGCCCCCGAGAGGAGGCTCGGACACCCGGCCGCGGTGAGCGGCCCCGGGAGCTCCGTCCGGCGAGGCGTCCCTCGCTCTCTCAGTGGACGGTCCAAACCCTGGAGGAGAATCGGAACGGGCTGCAGACAGAATATGGGCTGGGAGTCACATCCTGTAAACCGACCGACCATCCCCGAACTTCTGTCTTCGAGTGTGTCCCAGCCAAGGATCCCACACGGATCCTGGCCTCTCTCTTTTGCCCCCAGTGTCCCCCGGGGTCTGGGCTGAGCCTCGGGCTGAGTACGCGCTTCCTGACACATTGCGATGGGATCTGAGACCACAGGCGCTGACGCAGGGGTCTCGGGACCCTCGGAGAAAGTCATGCAGCACAGCGACCCTGCGGGGGGCAGGGGCAGTTTGGCTGCTCCCCCGACGTCCTGCGTGGTCCCCACTGCGGCCCTGCAGCGAAGGACCCCCGGGGACTTCGGGAAAGCCCACCCACACCCCAGGTGCCCACTCGCTCCTCCCGGCTGAGGCCCAGGCCTGGCTAGTTCCGAGTGGTTTTCCGGACGGTGCTACTCTGCGGCCAGGAACGAAACCTACAGCGCTCGTTAATGCTCAGGGGATGCCACCCGCGGCTTCAGGGGGCTGGGCCGGCACCCGGGGTGCGTCCCCACACACGAAAGGCCCCCCCAGTGTCCACAGCAGCCGCCCCTCACCGAGCCCCAGGGGGGCGGGATCTGATTCGAACCTGGGGGCGGCTGTGCGTCTGCACAGCTGCGTTCTGTTTACCGGTGAGAAGACGAGGTGCAGGGCGTCTGAGGCGCCCGCCCAGCACCCCACAGAGCCCGGCCTCGCGGCGCCCGCACTGGGGTTTGGTTTGCAAGACCGTGCCTGCCGATCCATCACCTTGAAACGGGCGGCTGGGGCCAGAGGTCCACTGGAGGTGCCGGGAACGCTTTTCAGCCACACGTCCTCAGCTCCCTCCCGGGCCACCGCGCAGCAGCGAGCCCCGTGCTGGGGGCAGGGGCTCAGGGCAGGTGGTGTTTACCGGGGACAGGGTTTCGGACTTGCCAGCGGCGACGGCCTGGAGGCGTGCTCCACAGCCCGTGAGGGCACCTGCCATCCCTGACCCTGGCACTTCAACATGGCCGAGATGGGAAATGTTACACGCGTTCCTTTTAACCACCATTTTCCAAAAGGTTTTACTTATTTATTTCTGAAGAGAGGGGAAGGCAGGGAGAATGAGAGGGAGAGAAAGATCAAATGGTCGCCTCTCACATGTCCCCCCACTGGGGACCTGGCCCCCAACCCAGGCATGTGCCCTGACTGGGAATCAAACTGGTGACCCTTCCGTTCACAGGCCGGCACTCAATCCACTGAGCCACACCAGCCAGGCTAACCACTTTTTTTTTAGAAAGAGTTTATTTATTTATTTTTAGAAAGAGGGGAAGGGAAAAGAGAGGGCGAGAAACATCAGTGTGTGGTTGCCTCTTGTGCGCCCCCTACTGGGGACCTGGCCTGCTACCTGGGCATGCGCCCTGACTGGGAATCAAACCGATGACCCTTCGGTTTGCAGGCCGGCGCTCAGTCCACTGAGCTACACCAGCCAGGGCCGACCACTATTTTTTACAGAAACAAAACATTTGCCGACTTGAGCCCCGGCAGCTTTGGGGGTGAGTCTGAGCTGCAGACACTCTGGGGACAGACCGAGGGCTGGGCACGCCCGCCGTCTCAGACCCCGCGAGGCACGAGGACGACGGCGGCCTTTTCGTCCGGAGTAACACGCCGCCTCTCGGGCTTCACCGCATCGTTCAGACCAGCTGAGAAACCCTCCGCTCACTGTGCCTGCCGGCTACCCAGGGAGGTGCCGGGACGGACGGACGGAGCGCTGTCCCCTCAGCGCCTTGCCCCTGCCCTCGGCCTCCACATGCCCGTGGGCCCGTCGGGACTTCTGGGGCCCACGTGGTGCCCGCTTCCTGTGCGGTCACGGTTTCCAGGGACCCTGTCTGGTGGCGCACAGAGGGAGACTCAGACTCCCGCGTCGGGAAGCACCTGCTCTCTCTGGTTCTCCAAAGCAGCGATAGTTGACCGACTAACGGACGTCTCTGAACTTCTAAAACATGGGTCGTGGGTTTGTTTTTCCCGAAAGAGAAATGGGGATGCAGGGACATCCCTCGCGTGACAGAAACCACGAGAAGGGGGTCTCCCTTCGTTGAAGGGAGAAGGAGGGCCCACCCAGAACTCTCCGCCCCTCGGGAAGGGGCTGCCTGGCCGGCTGGGCGGCCAGTCCTGGCGCTGCGGCTCTCAGGGGCAGCAAGCGGTCCCTCGGCGGCTGCATTTTTAGAAAACAGATTAAAGGCATTTTTGTCATTTTTAATGTCTTACTACCGGTGCTTTATGAAAAGTATTTGAGATAATGTTGACACACGCTTTCCAACAAGGACGGCTCCAGGGCTGTTTAATGGGTCACTTATTAGTGAGGAAGCATTCTCCAGGCCCGCTCTGCCCGGTCGGCGGCGGCGGGAGCGCTGGGCATACCCGCTGTGGGCGCCGTGGCGTGAGAAACAAGGAGACGATGAGTGAGCACGGTCACCGGGGCCCGCAGACCCGGCGGAGGCGGCCTCCGGGAGCTCCGCCCTCCCGGTGCAGACTTGGGGGAAAGACCAGCCATGCTTCCTGACTCTGGAGAATTCATCTGTGCCTTCTCGTGAGATGCCACCAGCACAGGCCGGCCGGGCCTGCAGCGAGAAACGTTACGGCCTCATTGGCACGGTGTCCGGCGTCTCAGGGAGAGAAGTGACCCCTGACACGCAGTTCGGTTCGCCCTCCCGCGCCGTGCGGTGCGGCGCCTGCACTTCCCCGTCCCCGACGGCCTTGCTGGGGGAGTCGGGCTGTGGTGGGCGGAGGGTCTGCGCGGCCTTCCTTCCGCCTCGGGTGCGTCCCCACGTCTTCTGGGACAGCTGCTGGGTCTGGGCCACCGGGTTGGGAACGTGTCTCAGGGCGCACAGCATGTTTCAGGGGGGCTGGGGGCCTGTCTGCCAGGCCTTCCTGCTGGGTGGAAGCGCAACCCTCCCCACAACGGGGCCCCGGAGTCTCTTCCCTGGAGGGCCCCAGGTCACCAGAGGGTGCCCGCTGACCCGGGCACCTCAGGTCAGCAGCGAGTACCTGCGTCCCGTGAGCTGTGAGACACAGAACTCCGGGAGACGGGGCCGACACCCATGACTTTAATGTCCCCGAGAAGACGGCAGGCTCCTTGGGGGTGGGCCCGGGTGTCCTCAGCTGCAGCCTCTGTGCAAGTGTGTGCTGGTGTGCACGGTGCTGGTGTGCACGGTGCAGGTGTGCACAGTGCAGGGTGTGCATAGACTGAAAGTGTAGTGTGACACAGTGCAGGTGTGCACGGTGCAGGTGTGGACCTGGTGCCGGTGTGCACAGCGCAGGTCCGCACGGCGCAGGCGTGGACAGCGTGGCGGGGCGGCTGTGGGACTGGATGCCACGGACCGGCGGGGCTGGGTCTCAGCCCCCCCGTCAGGGACAGGGCCATGACATGCATCTGTGGAGACAAGAGGGGTGGGCCCCACCACCCTTCCCTCCTCGGCCGCAGGGTCCCGCTCTCCGGCGGCCACGCTGAAGCCAGTGCTGCGGGTGCGGCCACGGGGCCGCCGAGTGAGCACCCGCGGCCTGGCAGAGGCACACCGGCGGCGAGAGCCTGCGGGAGAAGAACGGGGCTCTCGAGACCGGAGCCGCGCCACTCGAGCGCGGAGGGTGATTGCCGGGGATTAGGGCGCAGATGAGTGATTGCCGGGCGGGGAGCCAGACGCGGGCCAGATGCGGAGCGCCTGCAGATTGCCGACTGTGGATGGGCCTGATTGATGGAGGCGGAGGGAAATCAACTGATTTCTTGAGAGCAGAAACTCTAATGGATGCTTAATTTGGACTCCCTGCGAAGCAATTTGCCCCGTGCTCCGGTTCTCGCCACCCCGGGGTGCGGCGGCTTGCAGGGGGCTGCTCTCCCCTCCCGGGGCACTCTGGCCCAGCTGGCCCCCTCGCCCGGGGACCGGGGTGCCTGCTGCCCGAGCCCCCTCGGCTCCTTGGCAGGCAGAGCCCAAAGCCCTGCCCCCACTGAGAACCCCTCCCCCCGCCCGCGCCTGCTGCAGGTCTGGCGGCTTCCTCTCAGGCCTTACCCGCCTGCTCGTGGCCCAGGGGGCTGCTTTCCGATGCGCTGTGGGGTCTGGGGCCCAGGGACCCCCGACGGTGCCCTCCACACCCCACAGGGAGGTGGCAGCCACCTCCCGCTCCAGAAATACGACCATGCCCACTTCTGGGAGCCACTGTTCCCCAGGCGCCTCCAGTTTGCAGGGGTGGCGCCAGGAAGGAGTGGGGAGAAGCCTAGATGTGCCCTGGGGACGCGTCCCCCGTGTGGCAGGTGAGGGACAGGGACGCGCGGCCACACTGACCACACTGGCACACCCACCCACCCCACCAGTGTGCTCGGGTGTCAGGCCAAAAGCAAAGGACGCCAGGCCGGGAGCGGGAACAGAAAGAGCACGTTTCACGGGCCGCTCGGCTGCGCTACAGAGCGGAGGGCGGAGGTCAGCAAGGACTGAAGGGCGGACTGGGCGACTGAGGTGACCGCGGCGTGGCCGGGGGAGGGCAGCCTGCGGCTCGGGGGCTCTCGGGAGGGACCCCCCGGCTCTCAGGTGGGTGGCTGCCCACAGACAGGCTCGCTGAGCGGCTCGCCACAGAGGGAGTGAACCCTGGTCTTCGGACGAGGTCCAGGGCCGAGACCCACGCACGTAGCCGGTCAACGCCCAGGACCTTCCTTTGAAACGGCCCCGAGGCTGCACCACGCTCGTGGCCCCGAACCACGGGCGTTCGGAAACGAGGACCTGGCCGAGGAGTTTGCTGAGGTGGCGGGGAACGGACGGCCCGTGGGTGCGGCAGGTGGGAGTGGCGGCCTTTCCGGGAGCCCACCGTCATGGTGCGGGAACCCTGCTATTGACAGTCGGGGGTGAGTGCCCTAGACGGGGCAGAGGGAAGGGGCACGGGTGGTCTCACGGAAAAGCACACGGTTTCACCTCAACGCTTAGCTCCTGCCCACCTGGCCGCGAGGAGGCAGCGGGCAGCCGGAGAGAGCGGGCAGGAGCGAGCTCGCGGGCACCGACGCTGCTGTTCCCAGGCACCAGGAAAGGCCTCTCCCACGATATCACACCCCCCAGCTGTGGGACCCCCTTTCTCTGTGGTCCTGCGCAGAGAGTTTCCCGTGCACAGGCCCCTGATGCCGAGCAATAGCTACCGCCCTGCGCACCCCTGTGCACCCAGCTGGGCCGCGCTGGAAGTGGACGAGAGTGGACGGGACGGGTGGACAGTGGCCACAGGTGGTGGGCAGGCCAGGCTGAAGCTCTGGGCCACGGCAGTGCGTGTGCCCACGACCGACCGGCCCAGGCCGTGCGGTTTCCCTGTTTCCAAGAGGAAAGGCCTCGGCCACCGTGTGGGCCGGGCCTGTGTCGTAAGGACAGGCCGGCACCCTTGGGACTTGGCTCCCCAGCCCCTTGGGAAAGCCGGGGCCTGGCCCACCTGCAGGGGCCGAGGCCGCAGGTCCACGCTCTGCTGTTCAGCAGGCATGGCCACGGCTCAGTGTCCACGTGGCTGGAACCTGTGGTGGACCCAGGCAGGACCCACACTCCTCCGAGCAGCCGTGTGGGCAGAGGCCGGGGTTCCACTCGAGCTCCCGGACGTGTGGGCCACGTCCCCCCAACGCAGGCACGGATGCTCACAGTCGGCCCTCCCCCGGCAGACGCAGTTCACCAAGCGCCTGACCTGCAAGGGGGACGGAACAGCCCCCGTGGCCCAGAATCCCGCAGGGACCCCAGTCAGCAGCCCGGCCTCGCTCCAGGCCTGGCAGCAGCTGCAAGGAGGACCTGCAGGACCCTGCACGCCGCGTCCAGGTGTCTTAGCTCGAAGGCGAGAGCGTCCGCCCGACGCCACTGCCGGAGCTCACGGCCCGTGCGGTCCTCACCCGGAAACCCCGCTCCTGCCCGCGGTTCCCCACGCTGACCCGCCCGGTCTCCCCGAAGGGACCGCGGCCCAGCCCTTGCTCCGGTGACTAGGACTCGGACGGGTGTGATCAGATGGTCTGTGCGGCATCCTCGCTGTGTGGGTGTGCGTGTGCGTGTTTCACTGGGCGGTCCTGGTCGCCGGGTCGGAACCCTTCTGGACGCCAGGCCGGCACTCCCAGAAGTTTGCTGCAAACGCCCGAGCCCCAGAGCGGCGAAGACGCTGCCGCGCTGGGCCCCTGCGTCTGGGTGGTCCGCCCGCACGCCCCCGACCTCCCGCTCCCGCGGTCCCCCCTTCCCGACCCCGTGGAGATGATACTTATCTCCCGGGACGTAATTACCGTGTGCGAGGCGCTTTGATACCCAGAGATGAAAAGGGACGCCGTGCGCAGGCCTCGCCCACACTTGCCAATCTATCATTACAGCCACCGCTGCCGTGCGCGGGGATGATTATTATGCCGCTAATAACAATCACAGTATTCGCCCTCAGAGCGGGGTTGCGGAATCTCGTCGGGGCGACCTGGGCACCTCGCACCCCGGGCTGCAGGGTTAGAGGCCGTGGGGCCGCCTGCCCGGTCTCCTGTGACTTGCCGCAGATCTGCCCGGTGCCACCCGGCGGGCGGGGGACGTGCGTGTCCCTGGCGTGCCACCAATACACAGGGGCTTCCAAAATGTCACGTCACGCATTTTCCTCCCCACCCGGAGGTCTTCAGGGGCTCCCAGTGTGTCCAAGAGAAGCCCCACACTGGGAGGGCCTTGGACTTGGGGCCACCGGCTGAGCCACTGACAGGAGGCAGGGGGTGTCCCCTGTCGGGGACTCAGTCTGCTCTCTGTGAAGTTGGGACAATGACGCCTGCCCTGCGTGGTGGCGTGGGACCAGCAGCAAGCCACGCTTTCTGTTCTGATACACAGGGACACGGGCCCAGCCCCGGGGACAGGCGTGGGCGCCGGGCGCCGAGGCCTGAGTTCCCGCCGGGCTCCGCCTCTCTGGCGTGAGTGACAGCGGCCGAGCGGCCGGCTGCTCTGGGCCCCCGTTTCCCGCCTGCGGAGGAGGGATCGTGAAGGCCGCACAGGAGGCGTTATCGCGGGTGAGAAAGCCTGTGCGGGCTCCCGGCCCGTGCTAACGACTCGTACACGACGAGGCTGCCACTGTTGCTGTTTTTGCTGTGAACTTCCACTGTCCTCGTCACACCGGGCTCAGCGTAAGTCCTGGCACACGGAACAGTCGACCAAGGGTCCCCGTGAGGCGGCGAGTTGACTGTCCCACGTCCTGCACTCGGGGGCAGTGGCCGGGGCCCGTGCCGGCCTCCCCGGCCTCCAGGGGGCCTGTCTCAGCCACGAGCTCCCCGCAGAATTTCAGGGCGAGTTGCTGCCGTCCCCGGACCCCAGCTTGTCCCAATGCGTCGGACACAGGCCCGGCGAGACCTGCCCTCTCCCCACACGCCGTGTCCCGTGGCAGGTGCCTGCTGACGGCCGACGTGGCTCCCGCCCGCAGGCCTGGCCCTCGTCTGTCCACCCGGCGTGTCTGCCCTCCCATCCCCGCCCTGCTCTCTGGGCCGAGCTCCCAGGACACCTGCCATCTGCGTCCCCCACGGGGCTGCGAACCATTCGCAGTGGTGGGTGCCACCCCCCGCCCCACCTGAAGCAAGCCCGTCTCGACCAGTCTGCATCCCCGGGACACCCAGCGGTGCAGAGTGCGGAGCAGGTGGCCAGCGCTCAGCTGCTGCTGCCACTTGGGCCAGACCCGGCCTCGCCTGTCCGCCTGGGAAAGCCTCATTCTTCCCTGGAATGGTGTCTCCTTCCAGAACCTTCCCTGTCCCAGCCACAAGCACCATCTCTTCACCCCTGTCTCTGGAGCCCCCTCCGTGGCTGTGTCTCTGCCGGTGACCCACTCTGTGCCCCGCACCAGAGAGCGAGGGAGGCTGGGGACCCCCTGGCTGGTGAACTATGGAGCTGGGACCGGGGGGTGTGACCTCAGCCCTCTTGAGGATGGTCCAGAGACCCGATAGAGGTGGCCTGCAGTGCTGACCTCACTCCTGAGCAGGGGACTTCCTCTGGGGGCCTGGGCCGCTCCAGGTGAACGGTGTCCTCGTCCCTGCCCCTCAGAGGGCAGAGGGAGAAGGGGTCCGGTTCACTCCCACAACCCAGGAGCTAGAGCTCCGAGGTAGCCTGTGGTGTGAGGTGCCAGGCGTCCAGTGACAGGGGCCCCCTCGTGTCCCTGGGTGGGCGACGCTGTCTCGGGCACACAGTCCCTCGCCGCCCCTGCTCCGAGACTGGGACTCTGGGGAGGGCACAGCTGGACACCTCAGGCTCAGCGACACAGTGGCCGGCGGGAAAGCCCAGGACAAAGCTGGTGCTCGCTGCGCAGCCGCGCGGAGGGATTCGTAGAGGCTCCGCCTCCGCTGGCAAACTGGGGGCGGGCGGGGAAGCGAGCGGAATTCTTCTACCAGGAGTTTTTCACCCAAAGCGGAGTTTTATGTGTTGGCAAGTGTTTGCCTGGCTATTGCTTGCTCGTGGCCAAGAGTGGCAAACACCCGGGGGTTGGATGCCACCCGCTGGGGACCTCGGGCCCGGGCCCAGGGCCGGACTGCCTCCGGGCGGCGACCCCCGGCCACAGGGGCAGAGAGACAGGGCCGAGCCGAGAAGCTGTGACGTGCTCGGCACCAGGTCCCCCGGCAGGCTGGTTTGGCTTCAGGTCAGAGCCCGGAGCCGCAGAGTCTTAAAAGCGGCTCCCAGAAGCCCAGGCGGGAGCGGCCTGCCAGGCCCGCAAAGCCCCGTCCTTGGAGGGGTCTGCTCTCGGTTTTGCCCAGGGTCCGAGCCAACCCCCCCAGGGTCCCTTGAACACCCCGCTTTCGCTCCGAGAGCGCCGGCCCCTCCCCAAGGTCCATCCTCTCGCGCAGAGCACGCGCACCCGAGGGGAGACACGTTTCAGAGAGAAACCTGATTCAGGGCCACCGAAAAGTGCTTTGCTTAGAAGAGTAATTATCCACCCGGAGGCTTTGAACTCGGGCGGGTCTCTCGTCAGATCCTGGGCGAGAGCGCGGCGGGCGCTGCCTGGCCTCTGGGGAGATGGTATCATCGCCTCCTTCCCAGCTGGGCGCGCAGCGGGGAGGAAGCGGCCACAGATGTGCGGGGGCGGGTGAGCGGAGCACCGGCCGCCGCGGGTCCACCCCGCCCTGTCCTCGCCCGGTCCCGACCCGTCCCCACACCTCAGCCGGGCGGGCGGCCCCCCCACCCCCCCGGGAGGAAGGGCTTGGCGGTGGCTCACACTCACTCTGCCACCTCCGGGCTGTGGACTCGGACAGGCCGCCTGTCCCCGTTTTCTGGTGGGAACCGCTCGCCGTGACCGCTGTGGGAAGGACCCGGCCCCACAGGCCGAGGACAGAGTCTTCCAGGGCAAACGACGAACTCAGAAGGAGGATTTAGGAGCCCCCTCCCCCGGCCCCCTGCGGTAACCCACCCGGTTCCTCTGACCTGAGGGACCTCCTGTGGAGCATCTGAGTCACCGGAGGGGCCCTGCCTGCGCCCCGGGTCACGGCTGCGGGGAAGCGCTCACTCGCGTGACCCGTCTAGGAGGGGGCGCTAAGGAGGCGGTGGCTCAGCTGTCCCCAAGCCAGGCAGCCTTCGTGATCCTGAGGACTGCCTTCCGAGGGCAGCACGCTGGGCCGGAGGAGAGACCCCAGCCCCTTCCCTGGACCCCACGAAGAACCGTCCCTCCAGCACACCAGCCACACCTCCACCATCACTGCCCCAGTCCCACCGGACGCAGTTTTCGGCCTCCCGAGCCGACGCGGCACAGCCCCACACCCGCGGCTCTCACGCACTGACTGCTCAGCGACGCGGTTCAGGTTCCCGTCCTCTGACTAAGTCGTCTGCGCCCAGGGCAGTGCGTCTCGGGTGCGGCCGGCCGCCCCAGAGAGGACGGGCGTCAGTGCCCGTGGGCCAAGCCCACCTCACAAGGCCGGGGAGCGTGTTTTTCTCGGTGTCATGGGCTGCTCCCCGAGACCCCAGTCCCATGTTCCCATGGCCCCGGCAATCTGGGCTCTGATTGGGCCCCTCAGACACCACGGGATCCAGCACTGGCTCCCGGGGACGCGTCAAACAGCGAGTGTGTCGGCCCCGGCCGGGTGGCTCAGTGGGTCAGAGCGTCATCCCCATGCACCAAGGTTGCGGGTTCAATCCCTGGTCAGGGTGGCTGCAACAACCAACCAACAAATGTATCAATAAGTGGAACGACAGATCGATGTGTCTCTCTCTCTGAATCCATCGATATTTTTCTTCTGAATCGAGGGTGTGCCCACGCAGTCCCTGCACTTGTCTCCTCGGCTCCTGTGTCTGGTCTCCAAGCAGCTGGGGACACGTCCTCCCTCGCTGGCCTGTCCCCACGCCCCCGGCATGAGTTTCTCCAGCTTGTGCAACGTGAGACCATGGCCACGCAGCGCACACGTCACCCGAGGCCCCAGGTGGCGGACGCCTGCTCCCTGCGGGACCCACATGGACAGAGCGGAATGCTGGGAACCTGTGTACGGCCTCAGTGGCAGGGAGGTCTTGCTCCGCCTCGAACTCTGGGGCATTTTAAGCAGCGTCACCGGGAACAGGGAGACGGCGGGTGCAGGGGAAGCTGCACGGCCCCTCAGCGGTCTCGGCTTCATGTTAGTGCGAGTCTAGAAGGGAGACACACTCTTCCGGCCGAGACGGAGGCGTACGCAGACACACTGTGCCTCCTCGCACAACCAAAAGGACGATAGGAAATCTAAAAACAAAAAACAACCACAACTGCTAGAAAATTGAGCTGTGTGGAAGTCCGACAACCAAGGAGTTAGAGAAGAAACACCCATCCAGACCGGAAGGAGGGGCGGAGACGGGCAGCTGGGCGGAGAGGACTCGCACCAAGGCGGCAGAGTCTGGCCCCGCCTGCTCCACCCGATGGAGGAGCAGGCGGTCCCACATTCACGTGCAGATAAACCAGGAGGAACAACTGGGGAGCGAGACAGACCGCACCACCCAGGCTTCCAGCCCGGGGAAATATAGCCTCAAACCTCTGACTGAAAACACCTGTGGGGGTTGAGGCAGCAGGAGAAACTCCCAGCCTCACAGGAGAGTTCGTCGGAGAGACCCACAGGGTCCTAGAATGTACACAAACCCACCCACCCGGGACTCAGCACAGAAAGGCCCAATTTGCTTGTGGGAAGCAGAGGAAGTGACCGAAAGCTGGTCAAGAGCTGAGCAAGCGGCACTGTTCCCTCCCGGACCCTCCCCCACAGACAGCAGTGACTTATTGCCCCGCCCCAGTGAAGACCTAAGGCTCCGCCCCTTACTAAGTGACAGAGACAAAAACAAACAAACAAAAAAGGCCCACATGAAAGAACAGATCAAAGCTCCAGAAAAAATACAACTAGGCAACGCAGAGACAGCCAACCTATCAGATGCAGAGTCCAAAACACTGGTCATCAGGATGCTCACAGAATTGGTTGAGTGTAGCTGTAAAATAGAGGCAGAAGTGAGGCTATGGGAGTGAATTAAAGGAAAATGTACAGGGAACCAACAGTGAAGGGAAGGAACCTGGGAGTGAAATCAACAGTGTGGACCAGAAGGAAGAAATAAACATTCAACCAGAACAGAATAAAGACACAAGAATCCAAAAGAAATGAGGAGAGACTTAGGAACCTCTGGGACCACTTTAAACATTCCAACATCCAAATCACAGGGGTTCGAGAAGAGGAAGAGCAACAAATTGAAAGCTTATTTGAAAAAGTAATGAAGGAGAACTTCCCCAGTCTGGCAAAGGAAATAGACTTCCAGAAAGTCCAGGAAGCTCAGAAAGTCCCAAGGAAGTTGGACCCAAGGAAGCACACACCAAGGCACATCATAATTACATTACCCAAGATGAAAGATAAGGAGAGAATCTTAAAAGCTGCAAGAGAGAAGGGGACAGTCACCTACAAAGGAGTTCCCATCAGACTGTCAGCTGATTTCTCAAAAGAGACCTTACAGGCAAGAAGGGGCTGGAAAGAAGTATTCCAAGTCATGAAAGGCAAGGACCCACATCCCAGATTGCTCTATCCAGCAAAGCTTTCATTTAGAATGGAAGGGCAGATCAAGTGCTTC
>JAPYXV010003252.1:0-12430 GCA_028533065.1 Trachops cirrhosus
GCTGCAGAGTGCACAGCACCGTGAGGTTAATTCTACAGGTGTCTTAAATTTTTGGTCAGTAGTCATAACAACTGCTTCCTCACTATCTTCGCAGACAGTTCTTTGGGACACCGGGTTGCCCGAGGCCCCGTCCAAGGTCATTTTGCCCTGTTTTCATCCAAATATTTGGGGCATCAGATGTGCGAGGCGGTTCCTCTGGGGCGGCAGCTTCGGTGCCATTTAGTGGCTCCGCTAGTATTATTTTTGCTGACAGTGGGAATGGGCGGGGAGGGGCGGGGAGGGACCGGGAGGGACGGCAGGGGGGCATCCAGCAGGGCTGGGCTCCGGGTGACCGCCCAGCACAGGGAAGGGGTGGCAGAAGGGAGGCGGGGGGTGCATGGAGCACTAACACGACAAGAGAGGGAACCGATAAGGAGGGGACCACCCAGGAGGACAGGGCCCCCCCCCCCATTGAACTTGCAGAGTGACATCGGGACCGCTGATGTGGGGGACGAGGGAAAACACGAAACCGCTCTCAGCGGGAGCTCCGGGAGCGCCCACTTCACTTCTCCGAAGGGCAGCTCCCTGTCTGTAATGCAGGGAACCGCCCGCCCATCTCCCCATTCGCTCTAAAGCGGGGGCCTCTACTGCCTCCCAGGCGATGGTCCCCCCGGGACTCTTACTCTGGAGCCGAGGACCAGCCATCCCAGTTTGCTGGACAGAGAAGTTCCGGCACCCTGGGACTTCCAGTTTCAAACCAGGAGAGTCCCAAACAAACCGAGACCAGGTGGCTGTGGTTTTTCGAAGGCAGCGTTCTGTGACTACGGTGTCTGTCTCTCTGCCTCCCTGGCCAGATGGCCAGCGCTCTGAGGGGACAGCCTTTCTGTCTCCTCATGGTGGAAGCGTTGCAGACGGGGCAGAAATTAGAGGGACAGCTCACACTGTGCCCGGGGGTGGTTCAGATTGCGGGCAACGTCACTCTTGCCCTGGTTTCAGACCCTTCTCTGCGATCCTTTCCTTTTTTATTGCCAGCCGCAACTCCCTGTCCATTGTAGGAGGAGCCACAGCTGGGTGAGGCACAGGGGACTTTGCACCTCTGAGGAGTGGGGAAAAGGCAGGGAGAGGCCGGTTCAAGGGGGAGGTGGACAGGTTCCCGCTGGGGACCTTCGGTCGAGGAGGTACAACTCAAGCCCAGTCCCCCAGGTGAGCTCACCTGCCAATCCAGGTGAGGGCGGGGTGCGAGGGCCAGGCTGGTCTTCGGGGAACAGGAAGAGGAAACCATAGTTGACCTCTGGGTCAGGCCAGAGGCTGGCATAGCACTAAGGAGTCAGCCCGGACCCGTCCGGCTGCCGCCAGCTCCAGGATGGGCTCGGGGCCCAGAGGAAGCAAGAGCGTGGCCCGGAGGGCGCAGCCTGTGCTGGGCGTGCTGTGTGCAGGTGAGTAGCCCCTTCCCCGTCCAGGCCCCAGGGGTGGGGCTTCTCCCAGAGCCGCCCGGGACGCGGCTGCGCTCGTGCTGGGCAGAACGACCTTTCCTGTCGCTCGGAGGGCAGGTTCCAGTCCGAACCCAGACTCAGAATGGCGTTTCACGCACACATTAGCCTATAGAACACCAGCCCACTCCGGAAGGAAGAATTCGTAAATTCTCAAAGACCATGTTTTCTGATCCCAAATAGAACACAAGGTCAGACACAAGATCTGACAATGGGGCCGAAGGGTTGGAACTTAAGTGTGTCCTGCAAAACCCAGGGTGCATGGATTTGGGCGTGCTCCCTACTTGGGATTTTAGCCTTTGCCTTAAAACCAGAGAAAGAGGCGATGCTACGAGTGTTAGCATTTGTACCACATAGAGGGAAACTGAGGCAGAAAGACACTTTGACTTCCCAACATCTTTCCCAGAGCAAGACTCAACCCTTCCACAACAAGGACAGAAACTAGACAAGCCCTTTCCAGAAACCCGCGCTCCTCAGCCTTCTGATGCTCTGGGCCCTGAAAACTCGGAAGACAGGGAGCCCCACAGAACTGAAATCAGACAGTCGCCCATAGCCAGCTAAATCCAGGTCCAGTGCTCAACAGCCAAGCCTCCCTGTGGGGCCCGTGCAGCTTCCAGGGTTAGGATGGAAGGCTTGGCGTTGGAGTCCTGGGCACAGCGGGAAGGAGAGTGGGGAAGGGAAGCTGAGAGACGAGGGTGGGAACTTCGGGAGCAGATTCTGTTCGGTGGGTTTGGCACCACTGAGAAGTCCCAGCGGCTTTCAGTTTAGAAGCCCCCGAGACCCCAGGGACCTGGGAAGGAAGGAGAGAGGGGAAGGGTCACAGCCGGAGTCCCCAGCCTCAGCGCTGGACCCAGGAGGCCGGTCAGACAGAGCTCACCTTTCAGCTGGTGCAGCCCCGGGACCGCCGCCTGCAGCCAGGACCTTCTCCCAGGCCCCCTGCTCCCCAGCGCCCCCGTCTGTCAGCGCCTGGCGGCGGGGCCCTTGGGTGGAGGGCAGCCTGGTGCTGGGGAAGGGCTGGGTCGAGGCTGGAAACAGATCTGGAAAAGACTGATTCGCTCAGGCTGGCTCAAGTCCGCCGGGTGGTCCAGCTGACCGGGGGCCACGGGGCCTGGCGACCAGGTTATGGGGTCCGGGTGGTCCGTTCCTTTATCCAGACAGCCCTTCACTGAATTCGCAGTTTGTGCGGGCGCCGCAGGGCTGAGGGTCTGGAATACACGCAGCCACCAGATCCAGGCGGAAAGGGAGCGACCATCCGCCCGGCGCTGGGCTAGCGATGCCCGCCTTCCCCTCCCCGTCCTCGCACTGGTAGCCCGGCTGCAGCCCTCGGGTGGGTAAAAAGAAAGGGTTTTGGCTTAGAAAACAAGCCCCAAAGGAAAGAAAGGGAACGCTCACCCAGCTTAGACAGAAAAGCAGCCTTAGCCCTGCGTTACCGGGAGGGGTCCCGTCTGCCCCTCCTGCGAGCAGGCAGGTGACCCCGGTGGGGGAGACTCTGCCAGGGGAACCAGTCCTCAGGCTTGTGTCTGAAGCAGCACGTCTTCTGCTCCCACCCCTGCCCCTCCGTCCCCCCCGCCCAGGCCACAACCACGTGCCCCTACCTTTGCCTCCCCACCTTACCCTAGGGGAAGGGGCTGGGACAGGAGGGAGGGCTTCCCGGAGGAGGCGGAGCTTGAGCTGGGTTTCAGCAGACCTCCTGGCCTCCGCCCTCCTTCCCTGCTCCCTCTGAACTCGCCCAGACGTGACTCAGTGACTCAGACGTTGCTGCCTCCGGCTTTGGGGAGGGAGAGGGTACCACATCAGATAATAAGGAGGGACGCAGACATAAGGCAGTGAGCTAGAGAATTTTAAAACAATACTGCGTGGTCTGTCACAGTTACTGACCAGCGAACGTCGCACCAGCCTTGCGTTACTGGAATCAGTCCCACTTGGTCGTGGGGTATGACCGTCTGCTGTACTGATGCATGCGGTGTGCTAGTATTTTGTCGAGGATTTTAGCATCCCTGTTTATCAGGGATACTGGCCTATAATTTTCTTTCTTTGTAGTGTCTCTATCTGGTTTTGGAATTAGGATAATGCTGGCCTCGTAAAACGAGCTTGGGAGTCTTCCCTCCTGTTGAACTTTTTGAGATCGTTTGGGAAGGAGAGGTGTTAGTTCTTCTTGGAATGTTTGGTAAAATTCACCTGCGAAGCCATCCGGTCCAGGGCTTTTGATTTTGGGGACATTTTTTGATTGCTGCTTCCATTTTTCTAGGTGTAGTCTGTCCACTCACAGTCTCTGATTGCTCCTGATTCGGCTGTGGGAGACTGTGTTTCTAGGAACCCACCCATCTCGTCCAGGCTGCCCGCTTTGCTGGCCTGTCGTTGTTTGTAGCATTTGCCTACAATCCTTTGTGTTTCTTCGGTGTCAGTTTTTCTTTCTCCTCTTTCATTTCCGATTCTATTTATTCGGGTTCTCTCTCTCTTTTTCTTAATGAGTCTGGTTAAAGTTTTGTCAATCTTGTTTATCTTTTTAAAAAGATTTTATTTATTTTCAGAGAGAGGGGAAAGGAGGGAGGAAGAGAGGACGAGAATCATCAGTGTGTGGTTGCCTCCTGCACGCCCCCTACCAGGTGGAGGGGGGCAGACCTAACCTGCAACCCAGGCATGTGCCCTGCCTGGGAATCGAACCGGCAAGCCTTTGGTTTGCAGGCCGGTGCTCAATCCGCTGAGCCACACCAGCCAGGGAATCTTGTTTATCTTTTCAATGAACCAGCTCCTTAGATTCATTGATCTTTTGTACCTTTTTTTAAAGACTCCATTTATTTCTGCTCTGATCTTTACTATTTCCTTCCTTCTACTCACTTTGGGCTTCGTTTACTATTCTTTGTCAAGTTCCTTTAAGTGTGAAGGTAGATTGTTTATTTGAGATTTTTCCTGTTTCTTGAGATAGGCCTGTAATGCTATCGATTTCCCTCTTGGGGTCACTTCCCAGTCTCCCCCAGATTGGGGGTCATTGCCCTCATTTTCGTGTGTCTTGAGGTGCCTTGATTTCTTCCTGGATCTCCTTGTTGGCCCGATCACTGTGTAATGACATGTTGTTTAGTGTCTGCGTCTTTGTGTATTTTTCAGTTTTCTTCACGTGATTGATTTCTAGTTTCACAGCACTGTGGTCAGAGGAGATGCTTAATGTGATTCCAATAGCAGCATTTTATCTGATATATCTCCTTGGGCAAGGGGAGCAAAAGGAAAAGTTAATAAATGGGACAAGGTTAAACTACAAAGCTTTTGCACAGCGAAGGAAAACCATCCGCAGAATAAAAAGACAACCCACCGACTGGGAGAACATACTTCCCAATGCATCTGATAAGGGGTTAATATCCACAATTTATAAAGAACTTATAAAACTCAACACCAGAAAAACCCCAAACAATCCAATTTAAAAAATGGTCAAAGGACCAGAATAAACACTTCTCCAAAGAGGACATACAGACGGCCAGCGGATATATGAAAAGATGCTCAGTGTCACTGCTCATCAGAGAGATGCAAATTAAAACCACAATGAGGCATCGCCTCCTGCCTGTCGGAATGGCCGTCATCAATAACTCAGCGAACAGCAAGTGCTGGCGAGGAGGTGGAGAAAGGGGAACCCCGTGCACTGCTGGTGGGGATGCAGACGGGTGCGGCCGCTGTGGCAAGCAGTGTGGAGACACCTCAGAAAAATTAAAAACGAAGCTGCCATATGACCCAGAGGTTCTACTTCCAGGAATTTATCTGAAGAAACCCAAAACACCAGTTTGAAAGAACATAAGCACCCCTATGTTCATTACAGCGTCATCTACAACAGCAGAGATTTGGAAGCAGCCCTGTGTCCATCAGCAGATGAGAGGATGAAACAACTATGGGACATTTACACAACAGAATTCTACTCAGCCATAAAAAATAAGAAAGCTTCACCCTCTGCAACAGCATGGATGGGCCTGGAGAGCGTTACGCTCAGTGAAACAAGCCAGGCGGAGAAGACAAACGCCACGCGATCTCACTCGTGTGTGGGATCTAACGAGCAAACCTCAGACGGACCCACAGGTGGAGAGCAGGCTCTCCGATTGTGACAAAGAGACCCGGGCGGTTCTGCCGTGCAGCCGGTTCCCCGTCGCGGGGGGGAACTTGAGGCAGGTCCTCCGCAGGTGGCTGGCAGCTGGGAGTCACACTGCCGCCCCTGTTACGGGAGGTGGGGCGCCTGACCCTCCGACCTGAGGCGTCCAGGTGCCCTGGGGAGCGGAACCGGGGACGGGGGGGGAGCAGACAGTGGAGTGGGGGTGGGCCTGGGGCCCCGTCCGGCCACGCTGGCAGGGGTGTGACTCCCAAGCTGCTTTGTAGGGGACCCTCCAGGGGGCGAGGGGAGGGAGGTGGCGGGATTTGTGCGAAACCACCTTGATGGGACAGCGTGCTCTTTGTCCTTGGCCCGTTCATACGTTGGGCGCCACAGTCGCAGGCTCCGGGACATCACGCGGAGGTCACAACCCCCAACCCCCCGGTGGCTGTGCTGGCTTCTGGAATGCACCCCGCCCTCTCCTCCCCCAACTCACCCCTCCTCCCATTCCTCCCCCTCCCCCCACCTCAGCTCAGAAGGCCCTTCCTTCCTCAGGACAGCCGCCGCCTCCCCCACCCTCTTCTCTGTCCCATCATCCAATGTGCCACACTTGCTGCCATAAAGGTTTTAGTGGCCCCCTCCGCTGGTTACTTATTTACCACCGGGCGCTCACCCAGAGGACCGAGCACCGTGAGCTCAGAACTGGGCCCCTCCCCGCTGGCCGTGCCCTCGCCTCCAGCACCAGGCCTGGACCACGGGCCACATA
Source organism: Trachops cirrhosus (assembly GCA_028533065.1). NCBI lineage: Eukaryota > Metazoa > Chordata > Mammalia > Chiroptera > Phyllostomidae > Trachops > Trachops cirrhosus. The sequence continues at coordinate 6,302 of JAPYXV010003252.1, forward strand.
CTGGGTGGGCGGCCACCAGGGAGGCGCTCCCGTCCTTCAGCCTCCGCAGGCTGCCGGGCTGTTCTCAGCGGCTCCCCATCCCCGTCCCCACACTGCCCCTGCTTCTCTCTGAGCCTCATTCCCTAACCCCACTGGCTCCCACCGAAACGTCCCATCCTGAGTCCCTTCCTGGGGTTGACGGGTAAGACGGACAGTTAGGGAAATGGATTCATCCCGCAGGGTAAAGGACGAGCGTGTCCTCCCGGCCCCTGGGTATCGCCTCCCTCGCCGGAGTGAACTGCAGCCTCGTGCGCACACAGCCAGCGGAGGAGTGGCTGGGCTTGGAGGTCAAGGCAGGCCGGTGGCCCCCGACCTTGGCGGTGCTCAGGCTTTGTCCCCTCTCTGCCTGCTCAGCTTGGGGCTGTCCTCAGACCCCCAGCCCAGGGCACCGGCTGTCAGCCTTGGAACCGGCTTCCTTCCCGAGGCGCCTCCTGCCCTCGGCCACCCAGTGCCCTTCGGGCTGCTTTCCTGTTTTCTGCCCTGGTGAGTCAGCGACGCCATGAACACCTGGCACAGCACGGCGACAGGGAGACGCCCCCACCGAGGACCGTCACAAAGTTCACGGGAGCCAGGCGGGAAGCGTGGAGGGCAGGGCGCCCGTCCGAGCTCACTGCCTGCACCTGCCCGCCGACTTGCCCCCATCTGCACAAGTGGGCCAGGCCCGTCCCCCAGCGATGCCCTGACCCACCCCCACCCCCGGGTTGGGGGCTTTCTCCATCTGCCCCCTCCTCTACTTTCAGTCTCTTCGTTCAGGAGCTCTGGCCCTCTATCCCACAAACCCACTCATGCCTCTGCACCTTCTGTCCCAGAGGACAGAAGGGACCAGAGGGACGTCCTCTAGACGCCTGGGTGTCCCCACCCCAGCGGCCCCATCTCCCCCAGGAGCCCCCCGTGCATGTCGGGGGCCTTTGGAAACTACAACTGCACAAAGAAGAAACTCCACACCGCCCCACGATCCCAGGACCCAGGGATCACTGTCACTCATCCTGCCTTGGGGTCTGTTTTCTTCTGGAATACGCTTTCCCTCCGTGATGACGTGAGGTGGGCGGGGCTACGTGCACAGTCTTGTGTCCTGATCCTTCCCCTCCCGTCCCCACAGTCAACGTTCTGAACTGAATCACTGGGAGACCATTTCAGGTCCCACCCCCTCGGGAAGCCTGTCCCTTGCCGTCGTCCTGGTCCCCCACAGCCCCTGCCCTTTCCCCGCACACTTCACTCCGGACACTTGGTTTAACGCGCAATGAGGCTCCAGGTGGATACTGGCGGACAGCCACCTCTGAGTGCTTCCGGGCGGGGACTGTGCCGTGAACCACTCAATCGACAGGGTCGCGTCACCACCCAGCTCTGCGTCGGCACCTTGGGGCGGGAAGGAGCACCACCTGCAGAGGGGAGGGGGCCTGTACCCACCCGCCCACCCTCATTGACCGGGAATCGTGCGCGTGGGGAAGACACTGCCTCACGTGGTTCCAAAAAGCCAGCAGGGAACGAAAAGTCCAACTGGAAAAGACTTCTGCGCCCCTGTGTCCCAGCAGCATTTTCACAGCAGCCGAGCTGGGGCAGCCACACAGGTTTCCATCGACAGGTGAATGGATGAAGAAGGTGTGCACACATGCGCAGTGGAATATTACTCAGCCACGAGAAAGAACGGACTCTTGCCACTTGTGACCCCGGGGTGGGACCCTGAGGGCATTACGCTCAGTGAAATGAGTCATCGGGAGAAAGTCAAATACCGCACGATTTCCCTTACAGGCAGAATCTCAACACGCACACCCCCCAAACAGACAAAACAAGAGCAGTCTCACAGACTCAGAGATCAAACCGACGGATGGTGGCCAGAGGGGCGGGGGTGGGCGGGGGGGGTGAAGAAGGTGAAGGGGGTTACAGTCGACAATTCTGCGACGGCTTTGCATGGTGACAGATGGCGACTGGGCTTGGGGCAGCGATCACACCGTCGTCAGTTTCCAATCGCTACATTGTCCGCCTGAAACAGGTGGAACTTCGCACGCCACCTCTACTTAAATCAAATAACTAAACGCAGGAAAAGCCGCCCAGCGAGGGCCGGGCTGCTGCCGGCGGGTTTCCGGAGGAGGCGGGGCATGAACACGCCTGGGGCCGGCCTCCCTGTGCCTTGCCCTGGACTAGGGCCCCGGGGAAAAGTCATCGACTTGATCGGCATTGGTAGGTTCCTAAGATCCATGCTGAACAAGAAGTTCAACAAATACTTACTCATTTCTCGCCCCTCCTCCCTCAGGAGGCAGTCGGAGCCCCTACAGAGGCCACGTGCAAGGGTGGGGGTCAGGACAAACCCAGCTGCAGTGTGAAGCGCCCCCCCACCGCCAGACCAGCACTTTCTCAACACCAGAGCACGGTCTAGTCGGTGGGGGGCGGGGGCAGGCGGGCCCCTTCTGGCCAGCGGCACCGTGCCCCCCTCTCGGAGACCGTGGCTTCTCCCAGCAGATGGCTTCCTACGTGCAGCCATTACGGCCCTCCCCCCGGGGCCCCCATGAAGCACGGAGCGCGCTCCAGCAGCCAGGCCATCAAGCATTTCATTACCCTCCGAGGTGTATTACTTTCCGCTCAGCCCTCGGGAGACGGTTCAGCATCTCGTTAACGAGCCCTAGTCATTCACCAGCGATCGCCGGGGCTTCCCCTCGCCGGGGCTCCCGGGGTCTCCGTTATTTGATTTTTTTTGGCATTTTCTAGCAATCTGGGGATGGGGGTCTTCAACCGAGTGTCTCTGGTCGCTCATCCGCCCTGCACGTTAAGCACGGACTCTCTGTGGCTCGTGCGTCTGCTGTGGAAGAGCGCTTGCTGGGGCCCGTGCTGTGTGTGGGCGCTTGGCAGAGCCCCGGGGAGGCGCAGGCGAGGAATCGGCGTGCAGCCGAGGGTAAGGGCAGGGTGAAGTGCAAGGTCGGTGCGGCCCCTGGGCCGGGCCGGGCCGGGCGCGGACACCACGTGCGTTACGTCAGCGACCCTCCCGACACCCTGCGTTGGAGAAGAGGACCCTCGCGCTGTAGTGAGGAAACTGAGGCCACGGATCCGGCCTCCAGTGTCCATGCCCCTGGCCCCCCTCCCACCTTTACGAGTGAGAAGCTCAGGACGCAGGGACTCACGGGCCGTGGGCGGCACGAAGGATGGAGCCTCCGACTCTGCCCCGGAGAGTCTGGACATTTTCTCAGACGACATTTGCACCCGAAACGTCTCCCTCTGCAAACGACAGCGGCGGGGGGGAGGTTCTGAGTCCTCCCTGTGGGCGAGGCACCTGCTCTTCCAACTTGTATCCTGCCCCCCCGCCCTGCCCCAGAAGGCCAGCACATCACCGAGGAGCTCAGCCTCGAGAGGGAGCGCAGGGAGAAGGGAGGAGGAAGGAACATTCTGAGTGTGAAGGACACAGCTCCAGGGAGGCAAATGGACGAGAGCTGTGGCTGCGGGAGGGGGGCGGGTCCCGGGCAGCGGGGACAGAGAGCCCAACGTGGACCTGTGCAAGGAAGTGCAAAGGGAGGTGGTTGGAAGGCTCAAGAAATTTCTAGAACTCCTCCACTTCTTCGTTGTGTGATCACGGTTCAGATGTCCCACCCGGGGCTCCTGTCCCACCCTCTGGGCAGGGAGGCGAAGGTCCCGAAGAAGAGGAAACCAGGGCCACAGGGGGAACAGCGAGCCGACGGAAAAGGCGGGAGGGCCCGGACTTACTCCCCACGGAGCGGGGAGGCTGGCGGCGAAGGCACGGGAAGCCTCCAGGCCTGCGATGGGTGCCAGTCGAGTGGGGACAAGGGCACACTGAGCGTGTCAGTGTGTGTGTGTGTGGGGGGGTTGCACTGGCCACGGAGGACCCCCAGGGACGGCTGTTGGCCTGAAGTTCTTGCACAAAGTATAAACTCTCATCTAGGATTATGGAACACGTCAGGGTGCCTTGGGGTGCCGGATCCGCCTTCCAGGAGCCTCCCCGGGCTCACAAATAGCACGTGGGGAGCACTGCGCATGGTGGGGGTTCCTTCTCTTCCTGAGTTCTTTCTCAGCCACCCCTTTCCACCTCCTCCCTCGCAAATCCACGGACATGGAACGATTTTAGCACGCTGTGCTAAGGAGCTCTAAAACCGACCTGTTCTTCGGTTACAACCCTTGGCAATTACTATCCCTTCCTGAGAGTCCTCCCGGGGGATGGTGGGTTGCCGCTCCTGATTCGCCTCTAGCCAAGGGGGGGCCTGAAGAACCGCCGGCCCAGGAGAGCGGAAGCGGGTCTCGAGGACGCAAGCGCACGCACAGGGTAACCAAGGTACTGGGCGCTGACGCCGGGCCAGCAACCGCGCCGCGCCCAGTGCACGTCCCACGCGACGCACTCTTCCCGCAGCCCCTTTTCAGGCCAGAACGCAGGCACAGGGCGGCTTGGGTGGGCGCGCCTCGGGGTCCCGTGTTTAGTAAAGAAGGGAACCCTATCTAAACTTATTTAAACGCCACGCAATGCTACTTCCTCAAATGGCCATGGAGACGCTGTGCGTTAATGTGGAGGCGCAGGGATACGGGAAGGAAAGTACCGAAGGGACCACTCTGCGCCAGGAGAGTAGGCGCGGGGAAGGATGGTGGGACGGGGTGGGCTGCGGCCGAAGCCAGGCCAGTCTGGTGCTGCAGGGAGTGGGGCGCGGGGGGGCCTCGCCCTGTGCCGGTCCTCCCCCAGCCCTGTGGGAGCACGGCAGCGATGGGAGGTGCGCCTGGGGCCGCAGGTGGAGTGGTCGGCTGCAGCTGCAGGAGGACAGATGTCGCCAGGCATTCTGCAGAGGCGTGTGCCCACGTCCCTCACTTCTCCCTCCCACTTCCCACTTCCCTTCCAGTCTGGGTGACGGTGGCGGCCATCTCCGTGGAAACCCCGAAGGAAGTTCTTCGGGCTGCCCGAGGAAAGAGTGTCACCCTGCCCTGTACCTACCGCACCTCCGTCTCTACCCCGGAAGGGCTGATCCAATGGGACAAGCTTCTCTGGAGTCACACGGTAAGGGTCCTCAGAAAGTGGGGGGAGGAGCTCAGGGGGCAGGTGGCAGAGCTGGGGTTTGCACGGAGGCAGAGCTGACGGAAGTGACCAGTGTGTTGATGGATAAATAAACTCCAAGGGCAAGACTCAAGGAAACCGAGTGGAAGCGGAGGGTGGCTGCCTGGCTCCAAGCCTGGCGCATAGTAGGTGCTCAGTAAACACTGGCAGCCTGAGCGAGTGAGAACAGACAATGGGCAGAAACGGGACGAGCGACAAGACGCCGGAGGTCATGGAGGCGGCCGCGACCCGAGGAAACCCGTTCACCTGCGCCTGCCCGCCCCGCGGTCGGCCTGCCCACCCCGTCCTCCAGTACGCCGTCAAATGCGGCAGACGTTACAAGATGGTGCCCCTTCGGGGAGCTGTTTGCTCTGGGGCTGGCGGCAGCGCTTCCCGGCCGGGCGCGGTGGCGGAGAGCCGTCGGCGCCGCGCCAGGGCCCGAGGGTGAAGACCAAGTGGCGTTTCTTCTTCCTCCCAGGAAAAGGTGGCCGTTTTGGCAATTCCGCCCCGGGTCCTCAGCCAAGGTGACCATTACCAGAACCGGGTCAACTTCTCGGGCAACGCCCAGCAGTCCGACGCCTCCATCACCATCGACCAGCTCACCATGGACGACAACGGCACCTACGAGTGCTCGGTGTTGCTGCTGCAAGACCTGGACGGCACCTCCAAGGGACGCGTCCGCCTCCTGGTCCTCGGTGAGTGGCCCCCGGTCCCGCGGGGGCGGCAGGGAGGGGGTGTGGGGAGGACAGGTGGCCTGGGGAGACAGAGCCAGAGGCAGCAGTGCCTGACCAGGAGCTCCGACTGTCCCGTCACCTGTCTGTCTGTCCATCCGTCCGTCTCAGAACAGGGGTGCTGTGCCCCCCCTGCCGACTGCAGGGGGCTCTGAGTTACCCAGGAGCTGCCCCAGGGCAGAGGAAGAGGCCCACTGGGAGCGGCCTCTGGGCCAGCCGGGAGGCCTGTCCACGCTCTGTCCAGAGCCCGTCTTGGGCTCCCGTTCACCCCTCACGCCAAGCTCACTAATGTGGAGAGAAGAGCAGCCCTCATCCTTGTGCAAAGACGCCCCCTGGGCCTCA
>JAPYXV010003253.1:0-12428 GCA_028533065.1 Trachops cirrhosus
GTGGCTCCGTGGCCGGGTCGGGTGACAAGGCCTGGGAACAGCCCCCACAGCTGAGTGAGGAACATGATCTGTTTCTCTGAGTGTGAGCTTAGGTGCATCCCTGGCCCCAGTCCCTGTCCACCTGTAATTCCGCCGTCGCTGCCGTTCGGTGTCAGGCTCTGACAGGACCCTCCGGGTGCTGGGGACCTGTGCGCCTCGCGGGACAGAGACCTCGCAGAGCCTCGATGCAGTGGCCTCGCGGTGACTCTCGGAGGAGCTTCCACAAGCCCCCAGGGCGTCCCTGACTTCACCCCTGCAGGTGTCCGGTGACAGAAGTCCCCGAGCTGGGGTCGGGGTAGTTCCACGAGGATTTCAGACAGGACCGCCCGGCGCTGCCCACACACCCTCGAGGGCGCCGCTTCCTGCAGGAAATGCGGATGCTCGGGCCCGTTTGCCCGCCCGGGGGACAGAGCCAGGCGGGCCGCTTGCTGGGCTCTGGGCTAAGACCACTGCTCTCATCTCCTGGCCGCGCATCTGTGTGGCGCTCGCTGGCTGTCTACTGCGTGGAAGGAATCTTTGAAAGACTGTTTTGTTTATTCCATTATTTGAAAAATCATGTTGAATTAGATTAATCAGAATAAACATGGTAACTTCCAGAATCATGTTTAAAGATAATTGTTCTAGAATCTGTTGTTTAGGTATTAATGGGATTACCTGCTAAATATGATTTCTGGGTGGGCTTCAGACAGCTTTATATCAAGAGTAGATATAAGATTTTATTTTATTCGGAATCCTTTGACACGCTGGAATAAACCTCACTTCCCTGAGTGATACTTAGAACAATACTCTCTGATAGAACTTCTTCAGGAAACACGCCTGGGGCACAGAGGGTAGTTCCCAGGTCAGGACTCTGCCACTCGCGCTCGACGCGGGGTCGCCAGGGGAGAGTCCGTGGAGCCCCTCTGTCGGAGTTACGTGGTTCCGTGGTTCCGTGGCGTCGCTACAGGGAGGGGGCAGCTCTCCACCTGCTACGGGCTCTGGAATGTCGATGAGGTTTTGACGTGTTTTCTCTGGAAGTCTTGAAAGAACTCGTGGCTACATTCCATAGCCACTGCTGGTGGGTTTTCATCCTTTTACCATTTTCTTTACTAGTTTTCATGCAGTCAGATTTCTCTTGTAAATGAGCTTTGGCCACCTGTTTTCACAAAGCTACTGGTTTTACAGACTGGCCTCCAGCTCCACCTAGCATGTTGGACCGTGCACACATCGGCAGGACTCACAGGGGCATGTCCGTGGCACGCAGCCGGAAACACCGCCAGCGTTTTTCTCGCTGGCGGGGCTGGAAGGCCCCTCCCCCGAGCCAGGGCCCGCGGCCCACTGCCGCTGTGGGCCGTTGTTTTGGTGCTTCTTGTTTCTTCCCCTGTTAGTTATCAGCTAGACCCTCGCCTTTCTCCATGTCTTTTCTTGTTGATTTGCAGACTAGCTTCATATATTATAGAAATAGACATTCATGAATTTTTTCCTTGACTTATTGAGGTAACGTCGGCACTAATACAGTTTTTAGTAAATCATCTGTGTTTAACGAGATTAGCCAAGTTACCTACGTTCATCATGAACATACTGAAAGGCGAAACAGTTTCTGCAGAGTTCAGAACGAGTGGCTGATCACCCCGTGAGTGTCAGGGTCACCCTCCCCTGCCCCGGGTTCGCTCTGCGGAGGTGCATGTGGGTTCGTGACGGACGGGTGGTTTTGAGCTGTGCGTGTGAGCTCCGTCTGGGCTCGGGAATTTCGCTGCACGGGGCCTGCAGAGAGGTGTTTGGAAAGCTTTTGTTTTTCGTGCTGATGAGAAGGCGGTGGTGACAGCAGGTGCTGGAGGTTCAGAATTACCTTCCCTGTGATGCGTTCCTCCGGCCTCCGCGGTTCCGCGTCTGTGTGGCTGTTTGATCCTTGGTGGTGGTGGTTGTGCGTCGTTTTTCTCTTGTACTACGTACATTTAGAACAAGTGTGTGCAAATAACTCAGGCCACGTTACCAGGGCAACACCAGTGTCACTAAAGAAACCAGCGGAGACTTGGACATAAATGAACCAAACCTCCAACCAGCAAGGCCCCAGGCAGGTGGACCTTGCCCTGGGCTTTCCTTCCAGGGCCCAGGCAGAGGTGGGTCATGAGAGGCCTCAACCACCCCCGCTGGTGGTCCCTCAGCCGGAGTGGGAGTGTTAAAGGGAACAAGTCTTTTCCATCAGGAGTTGAAAACTCAGCCATAAAACCTGTTGTCTTAGACAAAAATCCAAACATTTATAATCACAGCATTTTCATACTCCATGCTCATCTATAATTTGCAACCGTGTTTGCTTTATCTGCTCATCATTGATGAGCTATTTCTGAGCGTGGCGTGAACGCTCTCTCTGAGAGGGTCAGTGAGGTGAGATCCATACAAAGAGAAATCCCGCCAGGTGTGCGCGCCTTGTTTGCTGCTTCTGTTCCGAATGTCCCGGCGCCCACTGAATGATCCCGCGCCCTGCTCGCGGTCTGACAGCTCTGATCTGGCAGGCGATAAGCAGCAGGGACAGGACGGCTGCCTGCCAGGACTGTTCTTCCCCTTATTTTGGGCTGAGCGCCAAGAAAAACGCATTCTGTGTCTGAGCGAGACCAGGAAGAGGGTGGCTGCTGGGAAACAATGCCGGGCGTTCACCGCGGCAGGAGACGAGGAGCGACACACCTTTGCCAGCGAGGGGCGATTTCGGCCTCACAAATGCGCTCACCCGTGCTTTCAAACCCTCACCACGACCGCGGGAGGATCAGAGGCGGTTCCGCCGTCTTTTACCAGAAGTCTGGGCATCTCGCTGCAGACCCGAACCCTCCTGTGGCTGCTCCTTTGGGGAATTGCTGTTCCGCGTGAGCCTCGGTTTTCCTACTCACGGAGTAGAGTTTTGGCTGGACGACTGGAAATTTCGTTCCTTTAATGTTCTACTGAAGTCCTTTTCAAGTCCTTTGCTCTAGTTCACGCAGTCAGAAACTCGTGGAGGGAAACAAAAGGTAAATGCCGAGGAAGGCGCCCAGCCCCCACAAAACCCTCACACCCCCGCGAGGAGACGCCCACGGCCCCCGGCACCGGTCTCTGCCCATGTCCTCCGCGCTGGTTAGCCTCATGCTGAAGGATGTCTGGATTGATTTTGCTATGATCACGTCTACAAAACAAGTCCATTTTTGAGTGGAATAAACCAAGTGGATTGAATTTGCTGTGGTTCAAAATAGCTCACGAGAACACTCGGGCTCAGACCTGTGCGCCAGCCTGGGATGCGTGGGCAAGGGTGGGGTGGGGGCAGCGGGGGTCGTGGCTGCTGGGCCCACATTGGCTCCTGGACACAGCGTGGCTGCTCCTGCTGCCGCGGGGTCGGCGCCCAGCGTCTTGGGCTGGGCTCCGGGCGGCAGCCTGCACCCCAGTGGTGACCGTCGCGGCAGAGGTGGGGACATCCCTGAGTCCCCCTTGCCCCCGGTACTTGTGGTGCCTGGTCCTCTTTCTGGGGACACTGGGCATCAGCAGGTGCCCTCTCATCTCCGGGAAACTCAGTTTAACTTGTCCACCGGCCCACGTGGGCTGACCACAAGTCACTTTGTGCATTTTTACACGCGCATGCACACACGTGTGCGTTAGTGCCTCAGCCCTGGCGCATACTAGCAAGAAGTGTAAGAAACGTGTAGAAATTACATTCAATGTAGGTGATATGTGAAGTGGTTTCCTATGTTACATGTTTAACATGTGAAATGTTGAATATAAACATGTAGGAAGGAGAGACACCATATTCTCCTCCTGAGAGTGCATGCAGTTACTGGTTGGCTGCGAGAGCAGAGGCCACACCAGGAGAGCAGGCCAGCTCCCTTCTCAGAATGTGAGATGCTGGCCACTGTGAACTTTAGCAAAATCGGTCGATCAGAGTGCGATGACCTTTAAGCGCGGTCCGTCAGCCTGTCAGTCCATCCGAGGAAAGGAAGCTGGAGGAGACCAGGACTGGCTCCTTGCTCACCTCCGAGTGGTCTCAGCAGTGGGACCTGCTTTCTGGCCCAACCAGGCGAGGCCTCGCTGCACGGCCCTGCATCTCGTGGGGGAGGGAGGTGCACGAGGTGGACAGGTGACAGCAGGTATCGGCCCCGCAGATGACTGGTGTTGGGGGGGTAAAGGCTCCGCAGACCTGTCTCCGGCTCTGTTTTCTGGTTTCGCCTTCACATCCGCCCTCTTCCTGGGGAAGTTTTCCGTTCCACAGATTCTCACCGAGTGCCCACTTTGTGGTGCTCTGAGAATTCAGCGGGGAGACACGCACGGTCCCGTCTTTCTCGAAACAAACCTGCAGGGGCCACACGGACACCAGCCGGTGCGCAGACTAGTGAGTGGGGTCGCCGCCGATGAGACAGACGCACTGGGCGGCGAGCTAGAGACGCGTGTGAGGGCCTTCTCTCTGGGGGAAGGGCAAGGAAGCGGACGTGCTCAGGAGAGCCAAGGAACGAGCCCCCGTGGGGTTTGGAGCGGGGAAGGAGTAAGAAGCGTGAGGCCTCGAGAAGGGGCCGGTGCTGTGCCCGCAGCAGGGGGGAGGCGGGTGGGGCCTCGCGGTGGGCCGGGGCACGCAGGGCCTACGAGGTCAGGGGGAGAAGGAAGCTCCTCAGTTTTCTTCCCTTTTGTGGGGAACGTCTGGAGACTGGAAGCTGTGGGTGGTTCTGTCTAAACTATGTTTGCAGTGATCACTCTGGCTTGTGGGTGGAGAGGAGTGTCAGGTGGGTCCATGGAGTCGGGTGTCCGTGGGGGCTATTGGGTCAGTTACCGTGAATCTGATGACATCTGAGGGCCTTGGGGGCCCAGAGATCCATTGCAGACAGGGTTGGGCAGGGGAGAAATCCAGGAGCAACACTGCGTTTTGGTTTGAGAAGTTTGGAGGAGGCAGGATCATAGAAAGAGCTGAGCACATTTCTGGAAGGAAAGTTTGGGAACGTGGAAGCCCAGAGCTCTGATCTGCACACGGTGGGGCCAAGGAGCCGTTCTGTTGCCCGTGAGCACATCTGGCAGGACTGGCCCCTCATGGTGGCTCAGGGCCCAGCAGTGGGTGGTAACCGGGAGGCAGGTGGGATGCCCACTGGTCGCTCCTGCCACCCCTGAACTTGGCCCCGGTTGGCTGCAGGGGGCTGAGCAGGCAGCTCCCGCCCTTTGGTTTCAGCAGAGGTTGGGTTTGGGTCTCAAGGTGTAACCCTTCACTGTCACCCAGTTGCCAGGGCCCCCGACAGCCTGGTGACGCTCCCTGATCACCACCATTCTGTCAGCGCTTAGCTGGTAAATCGCCGAGTTTAATTAGAGCCCTAAAGTGCTGGGAAATCTTAATTTCGAGCATTCTTTCTTTCCTTTTGTACAAATACAATGTTATTTCCTGTGCTACTTAGGATTTGTGATGATAATATGTAAAGACACCAAATAAAATTTAAAAATAATTAAGTGTCATTAAAGATTTATGATGGGGACTTCTGGCCAAGATGGAGGCGTAGTTAGACACACTGTGCCTCCTCACACAGCCAAAAGAAGGACAACAACAAATTTAAAAACAAAAACCAACCAGAACTGACAGAAAATCAAACTGTATGGAAGTCTGACACCCAAGGGGTTAAAGAAGAAACACTCCCCAGACTGGTAGGAGGGGCAGAGACTAGTAGCCGGGCGGAGAGGACTGGGGCGGGCAAGGCGGCAGCTGGTGGAGCGGGTGGTCCCACATTTGTGTGCAGACAAACCAGGAGGAACAACTGGGGAGCAAGACAGACCCACAACCCAGGGTCCCAGCAGGAAAATAAAGCCTCAAAACACCGATTGAAAACACCCGTGGGGGTTGCGGTGGTGGGATGACTCCCAGCCTCACAGGAGAGTTCGTTGGAGAGACCCACAGGGTCCTAGAATGTACACAAGCCCATCCACACAGGAATCAGCACCAGAAGGGCCCAGTTTGCTTGTGGGGAGCGGGGAAGTGACTGAAATCTGGCAGAGAGCGGAGCAAGTGACATTGTTCCCTCTCCATCCCTTCCCCACATACAGTGTCACCACGCAGCAACATTGGTTACCTCGCCCAGGTGAACACCTAAGGCTCCGCCCCTCATACATAACAGGTGAGCTGAGACAAAAAAAAAAAAAAAGGCCCAAATGAAAGAACGGATCAAAGCTTCAGAAAAAAATACAACTAAGTGATGAAGAAATAGCCAACCTATCAGATGCACAGTTCAAAACACTGGTTCTCAGGATGCTCCAGGAACTCACTGGGTACTTCAACAGCATGAGAAAGACCCAGGCAGCAATGATGGTCAAATAAAGAAACACCTACAGGGAACCAACAGTGACGGGAAGGAAACCAGGACTCAAATCATGGTTTGGATCAGAAAGAAGGAAAAACATTGAACCAGAACAGAATGATGAAACAAGAATTCAAAAAAATAAGGGGAGGCTGAGGAACCTCTGGGACATCTTTAAACATTCCAACATCCGAGTCATAGGGGAGCCAGAAGGAGAAGAGGAAGACCAAGGAATTGAGAACTTATTTGAACAAATAATGAAAGAGAACTTCCCCAATGTGGCAAAGGAAATAGACTTCCAGGAAGTCCAGGAAGCTCATAGAGTCCCAAAGAAGTTGGACCCAAGGAGGAACACACCAAGGCACATCATAATGACATTACTCAAGATTAAAAAGAAGGAAAGAATCTTAGAATCAGCAAGAGAAAAGGAGACAGTAACCTACAAAGGAGTTCCCATTAGACTATCAGCTGATTTCTCAAAAGAAAACTTGCTGGCAAGAAGGGGCTGGAAAGAACTATTCCAAGTCATGAAAGGCAAGGACCTCCATCCCAGATTGCTCTATCCAGCAAAGCTTTCATTTAGAATGGAAGGGCAGATAAAGTGCTTCTGAGATAAGGTCAAGTTAAAGGAGTTTATCATCACTAAGCCCTTTTTCTATGAAATGTTAAAGAGACTCATCTAAGAAAAAGAAGATAAAAAACATGTATAGTAAAATGACAACAAACTCACAGCTATTAACAACTGAACCTAAAACAAACCAACAAAAACAAACTAAGCAAACAACTAGAACAGGAACAGAACCACAGACATGGAGATCACATGGAGGGTTATCAGTGGGAGAGTGGGAGGGGGAGAGAGGGGGGAAAGGTACAGAGAATAAGGAGCGTAGCTGGTAGGTAGAAAACAGACAGGGGGAGGTTAAGAATAGCATGGAAACGTAGAAGCCAAAGAACTTACATGTATGACCCAGGAACATGAACTAAAGTGGGGAATGTGGATGGGAGAGGGTGTGCAGGGTGGAGGGGAATAAAGGGGGGAATGGGGCAACTGTAATAGCATGATCAATAAAATATATTTAAAAAATTAAATAAAAATAAGTTACGGTGGGCTTTGTCATGTAAATGCAGCTCATCTGTCCCCTGCGGCCTGTGGGGAGGCCGTGAACGCCGGCGCCTCCCTGGTGGACTGATGTGGACACACCAGCTTCTCTGCCGAGAAAGCCGCGCCGAGAGGGGCCGGGCCTCCTGCATCTTTCCGGGAACGCGGGCCCGGGGCTGACGCGCCCGTCCACCTGCAGGTGGGGACGCTGGCCTGCTCGCCCCCCGAGCCTGCCACCTGCCCCTGGGCCTGTTTCTCTAGAAGGTGGTGGCTGCGTCCCCCTGGGGGTGTGCAGCGGACAAGCAGTGGCAGGTCCCACCTGACCAACGGCCCCGTCAGGGCCCAGGCGGGAATGAGCCTTAAATGGGTCAGGCCGGGCTCCTGTCGTGTGCGACCCCCAACCTGTCAGAACTTCTGAGCTCCCTGGGGAGGGGGACGCCCTCGGGTGCAGAAGCTGCTGGACGTCACCACTGCCCCTGCTGTCCTGACGTCCCGTTCTTCTATGAGGACCCTCGTCCTCGGTGGCTCCAATGTCCCCATTCTTCATTTGCCAGCATTGCACCCGCAGCCACACTCCAGGGGCCGGCAGCCCGGAGTCCCTGCCTGCCGCCTCCTGGGTGCGGAGAACCATCCCTGGGACCCGTCCCTGGGGCGCAGACACAGCTCACCCCCTTCCCGTGTGCGCGGAGACGTTTTCCAGGGCCGGGCCTCGTCTGGGGTGGAAGTGGCCCGATGGGAGCATGCGGGGGTCTGAAGCGTGGCCTGGTGCGAACCCCAGTTCCTCACCTGTGAATGGCTGCCCCCCATCCCTGGACATTGATGTCATTACAGAAAACTGGGCTGGTGAAGACCTTCAGGTGGCACGTAAAACAGCTTCACCTTCCTGTACGACTTCCTTTAATGTATGTTTGTTTCAAGTCCGAAGGGATGTTCTTACTACCAACGTCTGAGCAGCTGGTATTAGGCAAAATGTGAACTTGAACTTTATGCTATGACTTGGCACAAATTTGAAAGTACGCCCTTTTATCAGAGAGATTCTTGCCGGGCAGTTTGCAATGTGTCTCGCTGAGTTTGATGTCATCTGACCTTTCCGATCGGTGCAGGGTGGGCGGGTGCCACGGCGTGGGCTGAGGCCAGGACCTAGGAGGCTTCCCGGGAAGCAAGAACAGGTGACTCATTTCTATACAAATCAATCAAACGCAACCCAAGATTAATCTTATTATGTAACATTGTCAAGGAATCATCATGCGTCTCCCTTCCACTTATTTCTGTTTGTGCCGGAAACACTGAAATGAGCAACGGGGAGGGTCAGGACTAGCAAGTGACCTTCCTGTGTGTCGTGAACGCAGCTCCGGACCGAACACACAGAATGCGGCGGGGAGGGCGCAGAGGTGCATCCAGGTCCCGGTCTCACTTCAGCCTCAGACGGGCACAGCCGCAGGACGCCTGAGCCTTGCCGCCTGTGGCCGCCCCAGGTGGGTGCCCCACGGCAAGTGGTGAAGGCACTTGGTTGCTGCTCTGCCGGTGACAAGCTGGGTCCCATTTTTAAACAAATTTTTCTTTATAATTCTCACCCGAGGACATTTTTTTCATTGCTTTTAGAGTGAGAGGGAGGGGTAGAGAGAAGCCATCGTTCAGTTGCCTTCCGTAGGCGCCTGGACCGGAGATTGCGCACGCCCCGACCGGGAATTGGACCTGCAACCTTCTGGTTACAGGGTGACACCCCAACCCACAGGGCCCCCGTTTTCACATACAGGCAGTCTCCCCAGAGAGCAGAGGCACCGCGGAGGCTCGGCGACTCATCAAAGACCGAGCTGTCTGCACGCGCACAGGCGGGGGGGATGGACCTGGGAGCAGGGCCCCCAACAGCCCTGCAGGGCCGTGTGGGCGCTGAGCCCGTGGCCGTTCGGCGACAAGGTCCGTCCTGAGCCGCGAGCACTCGTTGTGCCGTGCACGCGGAGCCCCGCCAGCCGGGTGGCGTTTGCCGCCCACGGTGCTCCTCCCTCTGAACTGACCGAGTCGTGTGTACAGTCCCAACTCCGACAGCAAACACAGGACTTCACCACCTTTAAAAACTGTCCTCCCCTCGCAGTGTGGGGTCGGCTGCTCGCTGGGTGCGTGCTGTGGAAGCGGAAAGGCTCGCACTCGGAGGGGCTCGCTGGAATCTGGCGTCGAGCGGCCGTGAGGTTCCCCCAAACGCTGGGCACAGTGTGGGGGCTCCACAGTTCATTCCAGCATCCTTTTTGGGGAGCGTGTTGCCAGAATAAGGTGGAAACGACTCACCGTGTGAAAGCAGAGCCCTCAGGATGCACAGGGGAGCGTAACACACAAAGCATTTCACATCAACCTTTCCAACCCATCACACACATTTAACTTGTGTCATTTTAGTTGTGGAGTGTCTCCACTCTTCTTACGGGGCGTTCGTTATCTGTTAGTAATATAATGTGATGCCAGAAGTGTTGCATCAACAATATCAGCGCTAGAATTACTGAGAAGCACAGAGGAGGAAAATGAAGGTTTAGAAAGACTTGTTTCCCTGGCTGGTGTAGCTTAGTGGATTAAGCGCGGGCCTGTGAACCAAGAGATCACGGTTCGATTCCCAGTCAGGGCACATGCCTGGGTTGCAGGCCAGTTCCCAGCAGAGAATGCACAGGAAGCAACCATACATTGATATTTCTCTCCCTCTCTCCTTCCCTTCCCCTCTGAATATAAATAAATAAAATCTTAAAAAAAAAAAAAAAGAAAGACTTGTTGATCAAACCGTCGGCCACTGTCTGTCAGGGTCGGCTCCTACTGAGATCTGCTCTGAGCGGCGGAGGCGGGTCTCCGGGGCGACAGTTCAGGGCTGGGCGGCGTCCCTGCTGTCTCTGAGTAAACGTGCGCCCCCTCCTTCCCCGGCTCACTGTCCCCGGCCACCAGCCACCGGCCACCCGAGGCAGTGTCCAGAGGCATCCTGTGTGTGTGTGTGTGTGTGTGTGTGTGTCGCACGGAGCACGCGCCCAGGGTCTGTGCTGGGAGGAGTTGGTGCCCGAGGTCTCGTCCAGGACGTCCCCTCCCCGAGCAGAGCTGACGTGTCTCAGTGCCATGGAGGTGATGACGCGGGGCCCGGCGGGGGCTGGCGCGGAGGGGCCGCGGCGGCTGCTCGTGCTGGGGCTCCGGTGGCTTGCCCCCCACTCGGGGTGCCTGGCTGGTTTCTGCTTCCTCTCGTTTCCACGGGGCCGTCGGAGCCAGCGCCAACACAGCAGAAGGAAAACAGTGTCTGCACGTTACTCTGAAAACAGTTTCGGCCTCACGGACCCTCGAAAGGGTCTCGGGAACCTCGGGGCCTGCGGGCTGCCATCTGAGGGCCGCTCCACTCAACGGTATCACATTAAAGAAATGCACGTTTTTAGTGCGTTTGTAGATTCTTTCGCAAGTACCTTATTCTTTTGCATCCTTATCACTAAACAAAAGTAGTTTCTAGTTGTGGTGTCTGTTTTGTTTCTGTAATCAACTTTTTTTCTAATAAAAATAATCTGGAGGTTTTCCTTTGTGTGTGTGTGTGCTCTACAATAAGTTAGGTGGCATTGGGATAAGATGTCATTTATAAAATGTGACAGAAAACTTCCCTGCTGGACTATCTGGGCTTTTTGCTTTCTACTGGAGAGCTTTTTATTAGCTTTTTCTTTTGGGGCCATTGACTTAAACTTTCTGACTCGACTGTGTTCAGCTTTGTAAGACTTTATATACAAAGTTGCACCATGTTTCCTTGAGATTTAAATTTTTCCTAAATCTATGGTTATTTTTCTCTCACTCTAATTTTTCCCCCCTATTTTTCTTGGGTGAGCTTGCAAACTTGCCTACTTCGTTGGTTTTTTAAAAAAACATATTTCATTTTTATTGGTTCTGCTCTTTGTGTTCTAATTCATTAATAAATTTAATCTTCATTAACTCCTGAGTGGTGCTTCCTTTTGCTCATTCGTTGTTCATTATATGAATTTTTAATCGGATGTTTATTTTGTTTTCTTCGAAACTTTTTGAATTCTCCTCTTTGAATGTTTAAAGTTTTCTTTGTCAAATTTTTGCGAGTGTCCCTTGTGACTTGACACAGACGTGTGTTCTCCGGGACTGGAGACCACGGTTGTTGACACTCCTGGCTGGGTATCTGACTCGGGGCAAACGCCCTCTTCCGCAGTTTCCAGCTCCTTGGCCTGCTTTGGGCGGAGGGAGCCCCTCCCACTCGTGTTTTCCCGTCCTCCCCGGATCTCCAGCTGGTGGCCAGATCGCCGGCCGCGGTTCGTAAGAGCGGGTCCTCCGGAATGACGCGGCAGCCTCCCTCGGCTCCTAACGCTTCTCGTTCACAGTCCCGCTCCGTGAGGCGGAAGCAGTGAGGCCCCTTCTACTTCCACCCCTTGGCCTTCTGCACTGTAGCCCAACCTCCGGCTTTTACCTTTGGAATATTGTTTTAAAGGTGCTTCTCACATGCAAAATTGTGTTGGATTTTTCTGTCAGTCCATCTAAAGGTGTTTTAATGAGCACATTTACAGTCACTGATATAGACATTGCAATGGTTTTGTCGTGCTAAGTTTTTTTGTACGTACACAGGGATTTACATAATCTTTCACTCTGTCTCACGTGCTTGCTCTCTCCCTATTTCTTTTTCTCTCTCTGCCCTCCCCACTCCCCACCTGAAGGCATACTTTCGGTAGAGAAAGGTTTGCATTTTTGCTGTATCGTTAGCTTTACCCTAATTCTTTTATCTGCTACTCCTCAGCCCTGTTTATCTGAGTGCCTCCTGTCCACGGGTTCCCCACTCCGAGTGATATTGGCAGGTGGTTCCCCCTGGTCTCCGTCTCCTTCCTCACAGTTATTTTGAAATAACGTCCTTTTACCTGAATTCAATGTCTTTCAAGCAGTTGACAAGTTTTTCTAACTTTTCATGCTCTGTCAATTCTCTCCCCCAATTTTTAAGTACGTTTACTGCCTCCTCCTTTATTTTAGAAAGATGTAGTCACTGCCCCTAGAAGTCACATTGCCATTTGTTTGCTGTTACT